>JBCIKM010206048.1:6013-22893 GCA_039654465.1 Melibe viridis | reverse complement strand
ATAATAATAATAATAATAATAATAATAACAATAATAATAATAATAACAATAATAATAATAATAATAATAATAATAATCATGTCAAATACATCTATGTCCTCAGGAGAAGCCCTGTCAAATAAACAGCAAATGCAGGTGTCGCCCGTCAGGATGAAAAACCGGGAACGATGTTTCCGCAAAGGACGGAAACACTGCCTTCCCGACGTATCGAGTCACACAACTACAGAACTACCCACTGTCATCATGAAGAAATGCCCCTCCTCCTCGGTCATAACGGGTGACAGTTCTCCCAGGTGGGAGGGGGACGGGGTCTCCAACAGCAGCGTTCAGTCCCCGTTCTCACTCCACATTTGTACGCGGCGGAACGGGAATAACCTCACATCCAGCAACGTTGGCGGCTGCTCTGCCGCTAGCCCGTCTGCTTCCGTGGTTTACGACGAGAATAAATGGGAGGCAATGGAAGTGAGATTTATTGATAAAGCTTTGTTCCCACCCAGCAAAAGCAGGACACGGATCAACCCTTTGTCGCAGTGTGCCAAGAATGGCCGAGGTGTTCGCACTCAGACCGTCCTAGTGGAAAAAGTGGTGGTCACAAACTTACTGGACGTCAATCGGACTGTCTGTGGCGAGCGAGGCTCGAGCCGGAAGTCTGAATATCAGATCAAGGCGGACGAGAAGATGACTGAACTAACTGGTCAAAGTTCTCACCTAATCACGACACTTGATGGACAAAAAATGCACAACGGTTTCGCAGGCGCGTCGAAATCACATTTCTACCCTCTAGAAGAATATTTGCGTCGCTGCAATAATGATTACACAGAAAACAAAAATCTGCCTGTCCCTTCTGTACAAAAATCCGACGTAAAGAGTAGTTCTAGTAACAAACAGGTGCATTGGTCTTCTAGCAAACATGGTACCGTTTCTAAGCAAAGCACAATCCATTTAACTCCTATTTCTACCATTCCTAGTCCCTCCTCGGACTCGTCCATCTACCAGTCACCGCGAGAATCACCTGACTGTAGCTACAAAAGCCAAAATGAGAACTGCTCTAGTGGGAGTGATGTAGCCAAAAAGACGAATGGATCGCGCAATAAAGGTAAAGACGTAGACGATTACCGGCAGGCAGCTTTTGACATTCTGCTCCAACGAAAACGAGAGGCACAGGAGAAATTGGAACGAAAGGCTAGAATTAAGGAACTCAAAGTTAACAGTCAGTCTTCAAAACCATCTCTTTTGGAAACGGGTATCGCACGCCAGCGGACGAGCAATTTCCTTTTGAAAAAAACTGAGATGGACAAAAAATCACTTTCCAGAGTAGGGAATTTGGGTCTGAGTCTTAAAGTTAGAGATCAGATTGTAAGACACTGCGAACGTATGCAAAAAGGAAAACAGAAGACGTCAAACGGTGAAGAGAAGGTTTCAATGCAAGTCAAGAAAGGACATAATGCCAAGAAAGTCAAAATGTCGAGGCCAGTTTTACTCAGCCAGGGCGTTGCAAATACAAAAGATGACCACCATGAAAACGCAATCGACAGTCCTGGAACAAAATCGGACAGATATGACAAGATCAAAGAGATCAGAAACGATCTCGATCATGATTCACATATCAGCGCAGCTGTCGGCGGTAAAAACTATAGCCCAGAGGACAAGAAGGATACAGCCCAAGAACGCCAGCATTCCGCTTCTCTCATTCACGGTATTCTAGAATCCCCGACAGCAAAAGCCGTGCAAGCTCTATGCAAGTTTTACAAAGACGTTGAGAGCGGGAAAGTCCCGCCGGGAGGAAATGTCAAGAACGAACCAAACATTTCTGTAGGGGAGATTCTGGAAGAGTACCACAAAATATTTTTTAACCCCGATGAGGAAAAAGCTCAAAGAGCAAAGAGTGCAGATTGTGTTTCGACCGACTCTGGCAGATTGGACAGCTGGGACAGTTCAGATAACCAGAGTGACATCCCTTCATTCATAGCAGGACGTCGGGCAAGAATCAGAAGAGGGAACCATAGAACAAATAAACTGAAGTCAAGCATAACTCAATACGGGTCAAAAAATGCAAACGATGATGGGAAAAAAACCAACGAGGAGTTAACAATGCGTAAAGACGCGAACACCTCCTCTCCCTCTTTATCTCAAACACGCCTCTCAATGTCTTCCGCTGGTCTTCATAAGTTCAGATCAAATTCGCTGTCGCCGCTATTGTCACGCGGAAGATGCTGCAACACCCTGGGTGCTTTAGACAAAAGTTGGAAGACTGTTTCAAATACAGACGATAGCACTCAAAGACGCTGGGAGAAATTTACAGGGTCAGTCTCAAATGATACAGATAATCGAATCCCTGTGTCTTTGGATCGGAACAGAACCATGACTATGATGGGGATTAGACGGCAACATTCTTACTGCGAGATTCACATGAAGCGTCTACGTGAATACGCTAGACAAAATGACCAGACGGATAACAAATGCTTCAGCTTTGAGCAGAACAGAAAACTGAAGAATTCTCAAAGAGGAAAGTGTAATAGTAAATACACATCGCTTTTAGGGATTGATTTGAACAAAAAAGCGTTGGAAAAAGGGAAAAATAAACATTCTTCCCCCATAGCAATCAACCCGAAATTTCCAGGATGTCAAGAGAAATATCGTATGGAGAAATATGATCAAGATGAGCTTAGGCCGCTAACGGTGATTGATAAAGGAAATTCAGGAGGACTAAGAGAATTGTATGCGATGTGCGATGATGATTGCGAGATTTCAAACGAATATTTGCACGAAAATGACATTGCTCTCTCCCTGAGTAATTTGCCAATGGCCATGGTCAGCGAAAAGGACTCACGAATCACGGAAGAACTTCCAAATCTAGTCGAGGATATGTCATCCACTTGGAGTACTGATTCAAACTCATTTGGCAATTCCGCGAAGGAAACACTTGACAACCTAAATAACCTGGTCGTTGAGACTCCACTAAAAAAGCAGTTAACAGTGCGCCCTGGAATGATCAGCCCTAGACCCCCTAAACCACGCTCAACCTCGGGAACTGCGAGACGAATGAAGTCGTCCACCAGCAAGACATCACTTGACTTTGAACAGATTACAAAACATGGGAGTTTGCTGGTTGGCAGTAGGGATACAACCACTGGCCGCACATTTCCATTTTACAATAGAGATAAGAGTCTGGCATTTCGCTCTGTGGACCCGGAAAAAACAGTGGAACCAAAAATACCAAGCTTCCAGAAGGGAAAAGCAAAAGGCAATTCAAGTGTTGGTTACGATATTCAGTGTGCACACGAAGATTTCTCGAGAGACAAAATTGTCGGAAAGCAAAATTCTGTCACAAGTCAACTTTACAGGCACGTGCACCGTGGGTGGTTTGATGCTAAGAGAACGGACAAATCAATGAAAACCGATCGGATACGTGATTATGAGGGCAAAAGACATGGTTCAAACCCAGAGAGACTGTTCAAAACTGATACAGAAGGTCTAGTGAGTGAAGACATGAAAACTGTTTCAGCAAATAGAGTTTTAAGCGAAGGAGAAAGCAACGATCGGTATGGTGAAGCCGTGGAAGAGTGCAAGTCTTCACTACCGCCAAAAGGGCCTTCACTTGGAAATACTGCTGGGTTACACAATAAAATGCAAGAAGAGGAAAGAGAGGGAAAGTATGATAAAATTATGAAATATCTGTCTCAAATTCAGGACTTTGATGACATAATAATGTTGAAAGTGGGCTCAAGTCAATTTTGGAGTAAACGTGACTGGGAAAGGGAAAGCTCAAATCCCTCAGAGGTACAAGTTCATGATACAACCCTTGCAGAAGAGCACGTTTCTTGCCTTTTATCTTCCGACAATGAAAGGGACAATGATTATGAGGAAATGAGTGAAAGCCATACTCCTCCAAGAATGAAACCAGAGCCTGCATACATGTCAAGGAGTATCCAGTTGAAAAAGGATTCTGTTTTGAACTCAAAACCCTTGAACAGTGAAGTGACTCAACACAACCCTCAATTCATTGCTGAAAACCAAAATCAGACTAGTAGACAATTTGTGCCAGAAAAATTCGATAAAGTCTTTATCAAAGAACAAGATACCCTGCGCCATACTAAACTTATCAAAAGTCGCTCAGACCAGAGCTTTTGCCACACAAGGAAAACTCTCGACAATGTCGGAATACCAAAAATGTGTAAAGTTTTCCATTTTTGTGGATTCTCCGATGCCAACGTTAGCCCAGTCTTGTCATCAGAAATAAGCAGCGGAGAAAAGAAGGAAACTTTAAATAATTCTATAGAATCTGCTATTCGTGATGTCGCTCTTGAAGAGAAGGACGAACCCCCAATATCTAACCCTGAAATTATACCATCAGAGGGATCTATGGGACGAGCTATTACTTCTTTGAGAGATAAGGGCTCACAAGCACACGGCTGTCCGTCCGGCAGAGACTCCATTGACGAACTTCCCAACAGATCTATGGTGACGCCACCAGCCACACAGGATTGTTGTGACTGTCAGGTAAGGGAAAGTAAAGCGACTCCTGTGCGTTACGGGGCCACCGGCCACATCAACAAGATGTGTGACCTTGAACACAGCTGCTCACCTTTGATTGGGAAAACGACATTCTACTTTGGTTTTTTAGACAGCAAATGTAAAAAGCAAACAGAGCCGGTAAAACATGATAGGGATTCAATATCGTTCGCAACTGCACAGTCAATGCAGGATCCAGGCCTGCTTTCTGAAGAAGTAGTTGTCACGGAGTTTTCACAGACGCCATTGACTCGTGTAGCTGGTACAAAAGAAGATCAACCAGTGGCATGCTTCACACCCACCACTGACACGAGCATGCTTCGGCTGGACAATGTGAGCGATGCCAAAAGAAGGAAAGAATCAAAGAGAGCAACAGTGATGAAAGCAATGGACGGAGCAGTCATCCGACCAGAAGGAAAGGTATGCAGGAGTGGTAAGGCAAAAATGTTATTAGAGGGCACGTCTAATGCCATCGGGCGTACAATTGCTGGCACTTTATCTCGTCCAGCTGTTGAAAGAGTCAGGTTATACAATCAAGCTACTACAGACCAAAATGTTGGATTGAACCTAAGGAAACAAAAAGATGGCAGTGGAATCTTTGAGCCACAAGCTAAAATTAATGCTAGATGCTTAGGTTTGATGATAGATAGAGGTCTAAACCCAGTAGAATTTCGGATTGGTGAATATTTACAGCAACTCAAAGGATTACAAAAAGGGCAATGGTCAACAGAGTTGTTTGAAATTGTGTCCCATGGCGAAGGATTCCCATTGTTATCATCGGGATACAAAAGAAAAATTACTGTACCGAAATCAAGCTTACTTTCAGTTCCCACTCTTGACAGAGATCCTTACGCTTTGGAAAATAAAGATATTAAAGTATCTAGACACAAGATCAAGACCATGACCGGCGATAAAGTTGGGACGAATGTTTGCTCTGATTTCATTGATTGTTCAAAGAGTTCCAAGAGGGATGGGAACCTTAATCCAAAGATTGTTGAAATGACAACGCCAAAATATAAAGACAACAACACGGCGAGAGGAGAATTGGGAATAAGTTTTTGTCCCGGTCTCCAACACGGGTTACGTGCTGCTGTGAAAGTTGCCATTACTATAAACGACGAAGTGACAGCTCCTGAACATGGGGATAAGAACACGATTAGCTGTAACGTTGAGTTTGACATTGGTTCGGATGTCCAGAATGGGTCAAGAGATGCTGTTGAGGTTTGCTCCGATGAAAGCCGTGATATGACAACATCTAAAGAAGAGAAGAACAGCATTATAAGAGATGATATTCGGATAAATGTTAGTCCCCATTTCCAAAATGGGTCACCGGATGCTGTGAAGGTTGTCACTCCTGATACTGAAATGACAACTTCTGAATATGAAGAAACGGACACAATAAAAGATAAAACTATGGCACATGTCTATCCCAACCATTATGGTATGACAGATGCCGTGAGGGTTTGTGCTCCAGATAATGGAAAAGTTATAACACCTATATGGGAACACATTAACACGGTCAGTAACGCTGATTTTCAGGGTATGCCAATTGATACCATAAATGTAAGCACACTTAAAGATGGCAAAACGATTAGATACGGAAACGAAGATAATATAAAGATCAAAGAAGTAAAAGAGACCTACTTAAGTCCTGATGTCGCTTGTGAGTTTACTCGTCCAGAGAAGATAAGTAATTCTGATCACATCAAAGGAGATGGTCACATCAAAGGAGATGGTCACATCAAAGGAGATGACCACATCAAAGGAGATGGTCACATCAAAGGAGATGGTCACATCAAAGGAGATGGTCACATCAAAGGAGATGGTCACATCAAAGGAGATGACCACATAAAAGGAGATGACCACATCAAAGACAAAGACAATAAAACAACTGCCATCGACGATGACTATGTAGATATTTTAGTAACCAAGGGAGCGCAATTTTACTTTGACAAACCAGATCATATAAGAGGCGACGATTATTTCAGTTCACCTTCTACTTCAAGAAGAGAGAATATCGATATAGACACAAGGTCATCAGACATTGATCACTGTTTGAAACATTCGCTTCTCTTAACTCTGGGCCTGGAGAACATTGGAATCCTTATTGGAGTCAAAGGCTCTGAAAAACAAGATTTTGTAACCTCTCCAGTCATGGAAGTTATTGAAAATATGTACTTTACTGGCGGTATTTCAAGGGAGGATAGTGAAAATGATCCATTCGAAGGGAACAGTGCCCACTCGAGTTCTAGAGTGAATAAAAAATGCGATCGTCTCATAGAAGAAGACGAGAAAAAAACTGAACTAAAAAAGAGTTTGGAACAAGTCTCCATTTCCCTGACACCAACTCAAAAAGAGGCGAAAGAACTAAACGGTGAAAATTGTGCCATTGTAATTGAGAACCAAGATTATGTCAAGGCAAACAAGACTTTTGCCGGAGGTTTTAAGAATTCACCCGAATCAGTATTAGATGAACATTCCCTCGATGTTATTGAAAATACTGTCGATGTTATTAAGGATTCCCCAGATGTCATTGAAGATATTGTCGATGTTATTAAGGATTCCCCCGATGTCATTGAAGATATTGTCAATGTTATTAAGGATTCATCCGTTGTCATTGAAGATATTGTCGATGTTATTAAGGATTCCCCCGTTGTCATTGACGATATTGTCGATGTTATTAAGGATTCCTCCCTTGTCATTGAAAATGCTGTAGATGTCATGGAGGATTCTGCCGTGGTCATTAAAGGTTCTGACAAAAATAGACAATTACACTCAGTCTCAGTTTTTTCAGACCAAGTGAATAGAGAGATATCCTTAGACAGGGAACAAATCATGTTGCCCTGTTCTTGGGCATGCATTCAAAGGGATTTTCAGGAAGCGTGCGAGGTCGAAAGTGGCAACCTACCGTGTCCAAGCCCTCGGAGCATCAGGCTTGCCGATTGTTTTGTGGATGGCAGGAACGAGGTTGGCACACAGACCTTCAGTCCTGTTCCTGATACTGCAATTGTGAGTGGAAATGTGGACTCTTTCGAAAATGAAATCTTTCAAAATGACTCTGACCTAGTAATTTTCCGTCCCCGAGATGAATCTGATACAAAAAACACCCAAAATATGCACAGCCCATGTTTGCATATTGGCACAGAACATGGCACAAAAGTGACCAGAATAACACGAGAAGATGGCATCCCGAGACAAGACAACAACAAGTGGCAAGGAGTTCGAAGTTCAATTCATAACGAAGAAGATGTACACACCGAGGGTGCCGAATTATACCACAATTACAAAAATTATGTCATGGGAGAGCTAAAAAATAATTGTCCTCCCTCTCTAAGATATCACTGCAAGGAAGGGAATAATCCCATGGAGCAGTTCAAGCCCAGGAGCAGTACCGGCGAATCTGGTGATACAAGTACGAATCATTTCTCCAACACACGCGCTGGTTTTCCTCGTGTGAACGAAGTGCATAAGCAACATCTAACTACCCCATGTGCTGAAAATATGGAACGATGCAAAGACAGCCACCACGATCGCATTACTTCCATTCATGATCCTCCAGGGAGCTGTACAATAAACTCAAAATCTCAAACTTCACAAGTTGACGTAATATACCATGACGACTGGAGCAAAGAGAATCTTGAAAGCGATCTCATTCCCCCACCAGAGGAATTCCGAAATCAAAACGGGTTTCCAACCAAAGAGAATGAATGCAGTGTGGTGATTAAATCGGAAGGTGATTTCCTCGCAACACAAAACGACCACGAGGTAGCTAGACTAGCAGGCAGCAAAAATGCATTCCTAGGATACGTGAATAAACAAAAAGGACTACAGGAAAACCGAAAAGAGGTTTTGGCACCGAAGATACATGGTTCATCTTCGTTCATCCAAGTTGTTCTTCAAGATGAACCAGAAAAAACGTTCGCGTCTGAGCAAAGAAAAATCCTATCTGCAAGGGATTCTGTGACAATTTTAATTACCTCATCAACGGGGGAGAACTCTCCAGTAGCTTTGAAAAATCCACTAAACATAGACACAACAATTATCTCTGGACCCTCTCTAAACGCAGACAATCGATTTGTGGATGATTTGGTAATATCAACAACTTGCAAAACAGAGTCAAAATCATTACAGTTGTATGAACCTTTGATGTCAGGCAATTTGTCTGTAGTAAAAGATAGCGATATGCAGCATCTTGGCAAACCATTCGAAATCCCATCGCTGACGCAATCAGAACTCAGATATTGTTGTCCCGACGTAGTGAGAAAGGATTGGCAATGTCTTTCATCCGACTCAACTGGCAGTCTTAATGAAGACGTCAACTCGAAAAATTCAACGATAATGGAAATAAGTCCAGAACAAGATTTTGGCCCAGGGTGCTCCGTGGGACCAATATCTCCCACATTCTCTGAAAAGAAATGTTTGCTTGAAAAAAGTCCCGTGTCATCTCAAGATCAGCCTTCCTTAATGAAGACAGACGACGGCAGCGTTCTGCCCGTGTCACCTGGAGAAAATAACCCAAACGCTCTTGGTCCTTGTGTAAAAGAGAAGTGTTTTCAACCAGAAAAAAGCAAGGCTGACGTGATTACTCTATCTGATGACATTCGTTGTAGCCCTGTAGTTGGAGCAAAGGAAAATGACGTCACATCAACAAACGAGTCCAAAGAGAACCCAGTGGCGCCGTTCAGCACGAAGGAAGACATTATCGGAGAAATTACAGGAGACCCGAATGATAACGGGGGGAACGACAAACACCAAGTCTTGGACAAAAATTTTGATATTGGACAAAAAGTCGTGTTAAAAAAAGGAAACGAGAAGAAGAGAAAAGATGACAATACACTGGTGGAGAAAGAGGGTCGAAGTATTCAAAATATACTTGAAGTGAGTGAGAGAAAAGATGGGCACAACAACACATTAGTTTCTGTAAAGGGATCAGACAGCTCAACGACTTTAACCTCATCTGTCTCATCTTTCTCAAAGACCTCTTCTGGTCGCGATTTGTGGACATCTACTAAATACACGACAGTCTGTTCCTTCCACAACAACCCTCAAGTGGCGAGGGTTGTTAAGTCTATTGTAAGGTCCACCACACGGCGTTTCTTGGAGGACTTTGCTTTCCATCTTAAGTCTGCCATAGAGTCGACTGTGCGCAAACAACTCAAGGTCAAGGATACCAATGATAGTACAACACAATGTCCTTCTGTGTTACCCAGGGATACACAAGAAGAGAATGTTACTACAAGTTGTGGCACTGAAATGCCTACGATTTCTTTGGCATCTACTACAAGTCAAAACGAAGCAATACCACCACTGGCAACGAGCAACGAACAACTGCAGCTCATGAGTGAGTGCGATGCAAATAAGGCGGACTGTCAGTTTCTACTGGATGAGTTCCGGGTAATGTTTTGCCAATGCCCCCCTACTGCTGAGGAAGATGATACAAAAGAAGACGTTCAATCGTATAAGGGAAATCTTGATATTCTGCCAGCTTGCAAACAAACCATGGGGGAAGAAAAAGAGTCAGAATTGATAAACAAAGCATCACTGCCGTCTCAAGTGAACAGCGGAAATGGGATAGACTCTTACTCTTGTTTGAAGGAAAACAAGAGGCAGAGCATAAGAGTTTGTCTTTGTTCAGGAATAAATAGTGAGACAAATCCGGTTCTGGCAGCAGAGCAGCCATCGAGCAAAAATAATTGGAAAGACGAGCTTCGATTACAACAAGAGGAGACTCCTTTGAGTGCAAGTGACAGGAAATCTATGTCAAAAACTGGTAGAGAATTCGGACGCATTTTCAAGAAAATCCATTCGTTCCTTGCTGACTTGGAGCAAATGTTGAAATATTTTCGTGAAAGGAGCGTGCGCATGAAACCTTGTGAGACTCTCTATTACAGAAAGGGCTCTCCGCCGCGTGCCACAGCACCAAAATCCTCAATGGGCACATCGGCTACCTTTGCTGCAAACAGACCCGTTTGCAGTCAGCAAAAAGAATGCGTCATTTCTGAAAATGGCGGAGGAATTTGTACACAAACCTTTACCTATCATACTGACTTGCATCAACAAAGCATTCAAAGAAGAAGGAGACACATGCCTTTCAAAGAATGCAAGCACTACCCGGCAACCCTTGGTCGGCGTGTTCAGAAGAGGAATGTATATGGAGCCAAAAGAGGCTGTCTTCAGGGTACACACACAACTGTCTATCAGACGCTGACGATGAAAATACCGCAAGGACAAGAATCCAGTCTTTGTTCTGTCTCTGATACAAGTTTGCAATTTTTGCTTGGAAGACCAAAATACAAATCTCCTGTGGATAAATCGTCGTCCCTGCCTTATCCGTCTTTGCTTTCCTCTATGTCTCCAGACCAACAATCATCCATTCGAAAACGCATTGCCAGTAACGACAAACAACGTAATAGCTGCAGCAGGAACAAGGCTTCCGAGATCAACTTAAACAAAAAGTGGAACCTTTCCGAAAGTGATGATTATGAACTGGACACTTTTTTAGAATTTAGAAGTCTTCATACCGAAATGCAAACAGCAGAGTCTAGCTGTCCTGATGAAAAATCTGGCATGACTAGTCAAAATACGTCATCTGATTTTGACGTCATGGGCCACGTCAGTAGTAAAGGCGAGTTATTTCAAAGGTCAGTGAAAAAGCCTCACACTTGTGCAGAATTCAACGTAAAAACAAACCGCTGTGAATTAAGAGACTTTCCCCGGCCAGGTTCCCGTTTGTCCTCTGCATCCCCCACATGCACTTTGATGACCAGAAAGCGGATGGACTCTCCACCAACCGTTCAGTTCAGATCTATTTGCAATGACATGCACATCTGCCAAACCAGCGACAAGGAAGACAGCTGTGGGCGATGTGATAGAAGTACTGGTAGCTATAGTGGTAGCACCAATGGTGAGGAAAGGAATACATTTGTGGAGGATACCAGTATCTTCAACGATGGAAGTCTTCATCGAGTAACCCAGTACACCATTGCCATCTATTTGCTGAAGTTGATGATGGATTTGTTGCCCCCAGTGGCAAAGGCTACGACAGGAAAGCCTTCATGTGGTTGGTCATCGGTTCGTAGATCTGCTGAACTCAAGCAAAAAGAAACAGCAAAAACGCCATGTACGGCTTTGTTGTCAGATGAGAGTCTTTCTCTGGGTCATTATAGACCCCAGTCCGATGTTTTGATGGATCATTTTGTAATTGTAGCTCTGGCAGATGAGCACGCCCCATCAAAGCAGTACCCTCGTGATATACACGAAATCGCCCAAGAAACTACATTTTTGCCCAAAATATCAAAATGGAATACGCTGAAACAATACAGAAGTAATGCAAAGGATTTACCAAAGGCAAAAATTCCACTGCCAAAAAAATGTAATCGATGTCGTGTTCTATCGAAAGACAAGACTTGCATTTCTTCGTTCGACTCATTTCAATTTGGTGGCACCGATTCTCATCAATTATATGGTGACATTTTCACCGAAGAAGCGGACAATAAATCGTCGACCCAAGATTCTAAAATGCTAACGAAATGTGACTGGTTTGGAAACAAGAGCGATCTTTTGGCCAACCCAAAAGACTTCGATATGAGTTCTTCAACGCGTGATGCTGATGATGACATCGATATTAGCTCTTTGGCATGTGATGTTAGAGATTACATCGATATTAGTTCTTCGGAGTGTGATGTTAGAGATGTCATCGATATTAGTTCCTCAGCGTTTGATGTTGAAGACAACATCGATGTTAGTTCTTCAGCTCGTGATGCTGGAGATGAGCTCGATATTAGTTCTTCAGCGTTTGACGCCAGAGATGACATCGATATCAGTTCTTCGGCGTGGGATGTTAGAGATGACCTCGATGTGATCTCGTCAACGTGTGATGCCGAAGATGACAATCTCTCACTTGGTGATGTAATATCTAAAAGTACAGATGACACAACAACAGCCTACACGTTTTCCGACCGAATCAAGGATCCTAGATTCTACTCCCCTCTCACAGATACAATTTCTGCACACTCAAACGACACTTATAGCATCCAGAGTGATGATCAAAATAAAGGTATTCACAGTCAGGAGGACACATTGGGAACTAGAAAATTGATCTCAGACAAGTCTGAGCTAGATGATACTAACATGGTGCCATTTCGTGTCACGGGGAATGATATTTCACCAAGGCAGTCCTTAACCTCCCCTGAAATCCATGTCCTTTCAAACACTTTACAAAAGACTTTAAAGGTGAATGCGGCGAGTATTCAGGATGAATTAAGGCATAACTTAGTGGAACAAAACCTTGGCAAGGCGTCGCAAGAAACGACGTTTAGGTTGGAAAGAAGGAAACGATCAAAATCATCGTCTTGTGTCTTTAGATTGATGAAGAGCAATCACAACAGATCTAAGCATGAAAATCTTGATCCCAGTCTGGGACACAACGAGAACTCGTGTGATCAAGCTGGATCTGATGCCACTGTGTCCAGTCCTTGTTCATCACATGCTTGCGAAATGTTGCGGCACAGTCACTCCCAGCGATTTGATTTGACAGACCAAATGGTTGAGGGCTGGTCAGATTTCTCTAAAAAACCGTTCAACACATCTCAAGAACTTGGTCTGGTTACAGTCAATTCACAAACAAATTTTCACCAATTAGAACGAACTGTTGATGTCATTCAGGATCCAGAACATCAAAATCTTCCAGAGCTTCACTCCCCAGAAGAATTTCAGACTGTTGATGAAAGCGGCGGCAACCAAAGGCAGGAGAGAATGAATTTTATATGTCAAGAAGATGGAGAAAAAAGTCATGAAGGCTTAGAATCCCTTTTAGCTGTTTTTGGAGATGTAGTCGAAAATCCTATTGAAGGCGAAACACAGCCAACGCTATGTTCTGCTGATCTCCTTGAGATTTCTCCGAGGCAATTATTGTCCGACATTTCAGAAAATGTACCCAAGTTTGCTGAAGAGGTGGATATCATATCCTGGAATGACACCTCATGCGAATGCACTTATTCTGATGAGTCCGATGGGGGCAGTGAAAGCTCCCACGGCCTATCGGAATTTAACGACGAGATTAAAATCATACTATCGGAATGTCAGTCACGGGGTCCAGGGGACAAAGAATCGGATATGTGCATGAACCGTTTAAAAGGGATACTCTCTGAATTACACCAAAAATTTGACGTCACCTCTGGGAAAACGAAAGTCACAGGCGGCGTTCGAGAAAAATTATTATCGCCAGAATCCCCTGTTAAATTTGCAAACAATCTTTTTCCCCCATTGAGCATCTCCCCAAAAATTATTAGCAGTGGAAAGTCCTTAGGATTACTATCAGGAGACAACGAATACGAAAAAAATAAGGACTGTAGCCCAAATATTGCCGGAAGGAAGAAAACAGAAGAATTTCTTTGTGACAACGATTATTTGAATCATGAGTCACTTCGTGGCCAAGATCAGCACGTTATTAAAAAGAGAATGAAAGAAACTCCTCCCCTTAAAAATACGGATGCTCTATCATTTGAAACCCCGAAGCCCTGCTTTCTTGGGGAATCACTGGCAGAACAAATGATAGATCGAAAAAATATGTCAAAACCTGAAGCATTATACAGAGATGGTAGCTTTTTGGAGACCGACACCCCCAACCCAGCATCAGAGAAATGGTATGGATTAACTAGTGACCCTGCTAAGAACTACACTTTTTACGAAACACAAAAGGCCTCGAGGCGCGGTCATCCGCAGGAAGTTCTCGAGAATATTCCCCTCCGATACACCGATGCATCTCACATTTTGACGGAATGTCGTGATAAAGAAGCAATAGATCTAACCCTAGTGAATGGAAACATGCCTGAGGAAGTCATAGACTATTCACACGCCTCCACAAGACACGGAGAGAAAAGCTCTCATGTCTCAAAAGAAAGAGCTCTTGACATGCATGGAATAGGACCTGAGATCGGAAAAACTCCTCCTTCCCTTCACTCTAAAGATTTTGTGCTTGAGACCGAAAACAGACAACTTGTTGAAAAGGCGCACTTACCGTTGATGCTGGGTTTTGTTGACAGCGATCAGGGGCTCATCAGACAAGAAAATAAAATCACCAGAACAGCTGACCGATACCACCACGAGGGCAGAGACTGCATAATTAAAGAGGAAAATCGTAAATCTCTAATTTCAAATCAAACTGAAACATCTTTGCCCGCTCTCGGTGCTGAAGCGATTGTTTTTACTGGAACTATCGATGTAGAGTACAAACAGAAAGAGCAAGCCAAGATTCATAATTTCTTAGAAGCTGGCAATTACAAGAATAAATCACCAGTGGTATTAATGGAGAAGGCAAAGCCTCAGGCAGTTTTACCACCACAGATCCAAAACTACCCGAATGTGGGAAGTGCATTCAATGCTGGTCACGTCCATCCAAGGATAGAAAGTGTCCTCGATGCTGATCACGTCCAGTCAAAAAAGGAAAGTACCACTAATGCTGTTTACATCCTCCCAATTATTGAAAGTGTCCTAGATGCTGATCACGTCTGCTTAAAGAAGGAAAGTGTCCTCAAAGCTGATCATGTCTGCCCAAAGATAGACACTTTCCTCGATGTTGCTCACGTCAGTTCAAAGAGAGAAAGTATCCTCGATGTTGATCACAACTGCTCTAAGATAGAAATTCTTTCAAGTGCTGAAAACGTCCCGTCTACAACGGGCAGTGCCTATGCTGAAGGACACGGGAACTCAGGAATAGACAGCACCTTTAATGTTGATGATGTTCCCTCAAAAATGGAGTTTACTTCCCATGCTGGTCAAATCCACTCAATGATAGAAAATGACAGTTATGCTGACCACATCTACTTAAAGACGGAAAGTTTCCTCGATGCCGATCACGTCTGCCCAAAGATGGAAAGTGTCAAAGATGCTGGCCACGTTGGCTCAAAGATGGAAAATGTCTCTAATGCTGATCACGTCAACACAATTAGTGAAAGTGTCCTCGACAATGATCACGTCCATTCAAGGAAAGAAAGTGTCTTTGATGCCGATCACGTCTGCCCAAAGATGGAAAGTTTCCTTGAGGCTGATTGCATCTGCTCAAAGACGGAATGCGTTCTCAATGCTGATCATGTCAGCACAATTCTTGAAAGTGTCCTCGATGCTGATGACGTCCATTCAAAGATCGAAAGTTTCTTCGAGGCTGATACATTCCATTTAAAGATGGGAAATGTCCTCGAGACTGATCATGTCTGTTCAAAAAAGGAAAGTGTCCTCGATACTGTTCACGTCTGCTCAAAAAAGCAACGTGTCCTTGATACTGATCACATCTGCTCAAAGAACAAACGTGACCGCAATACTGATCACGTCTGCTCAGAAAAAGAAAGTGTTCTAGATGCCGATCACGTCTGCTCAAAGAACGAAAGTTTATTCGAAACTGATCACGTCTACTCAAAGAACGAAAGTGTCCTCGACGCTGATCACGTCTGCTCAAAGAACGAAAGTTTCCTCGATGCTTATCATGCCAACCCTATTATTGAAAGTGTCCTCGATGCTGATCATGTCTGCTCAAAGAACGAAAGTGTTTCCAATGCTGATCATTTTAACCCTATTATTGAAAGTGTCCTCAGTGATGATCACATATGTCCAAAGAACGAAAGTGTTCTGGATTCTGATCATGTCTGCTCAAAGGACGAAAGTTCCCTTGATACTGATCACGTCTGTTCAAAGAACGAAAGCGTCCTCAATACTGATTACATCTACTCAAAGAAGGAAAGCAACCTCGAATCTGATCACGTCTGCTCAAAGAAGGAAATCAAACTCGTTACTGATCACGTCTGCTCAAAGAACGAAAGTGTCCTCGATACTGAACACGTCTGCTCAAAAAACGATAGTGTCCTCGATAGTGATCACGTCTACCGAAAGAATGAAAGTGTTTTGGATTCTGATCACGTCTGCTCAAAGAACGAATGCGTCCTCGATACTGATCACATCTGCTCAAAGAAGGAAAGCGACTTCGATACTGATCACGTCTGCTCAAATAAGGAAAGTGACCTCGACACTGATCACGTCTGCTCAAAGAACGAAAGTGTTCTCGATTCTGATTACGTCTGCTCAAAGAACGAAAGCGTCCTCGATACTGATCATGTCTGCTCAAAGAATGAAAGCGTCCTCGATTCTGATTACGTCTGCTCAACGAAGGAAAGCGTCCTCGATACTGATTACGTCTGCTCAAAGAAGGAAAGTGTCCTCGATTCTGATTACGTCTGCTCAACGAAGGAAAGCGTCCTCGATACTGATCATGTCTGCTCAAAGAACGAAAGCGTCCTCGATACTGATCACGTCTGCTCAAAGAACGAAAGTGTTCTCGATTCTGATTACGTCTGCTCAAAGAACGAAAGCGTCCTCGA
>JBCIKM010205937.1:0-12720 GCA_039654465.1 Melibe viridis | reverse complement strand
ACACACACACACACACACACACACACACACACACACACACACACACACACACACACACACACACACAAACACACAATTTCAGTGTGAAGAAACTGAACACTCAACAATCAACCGAAATAGAAGAGTTCTTACACCATGATCTCAGTGTGACGTAATCGAGCCACTGCTTGAATTTCTCCACGTTTGGACTGAGCCTGATGGCTCCTGGGGTTATGTTCCACAGTCTTATTGAGCTATGGAAGAATGAATGACAATGGCAGTCTAGACTTGATGCAAGGAATTTATGGTTTTTCCCTTTTATTTAGCCTTGTATTGATTTTATGATTGTTAACTTTGTATCAATTATTGCTTGTATTGAAAAGATTATTCATTCCTTTGTAAAAGGTTGTAGCTTTTGCCTTGGCCCGGTGTTCTTCTAGGGGAATCCATCTTGGGTTAAGCATGTTTGTTTTTTTTCTGTTTCAGTTTTACCGTTACATATTTAAAAGGTGTATATCAAATGTATGAAATGTTTTAAAATTTGTTGGGTTTTTTTTTCCAATGTGAGATGAGAATGCAAGGCGAATTCCACTTTTGAGGCGAATAAATTATTCAATCTTTATACTTTATGGTAAAGAGGGTAAATCGAATCATATCAATGTTATGACGCTACAATAAAATTCAACAAAAAGTCTTAAAAGATGATGAATCAAAGCTGCGCAGTTGAATTTTCAAACGTTCTCAAGTTTTAAGCTTTTACAAACCGTTTCAATATGTCTGATTTAAAAAAATCTGTCTTAGGAAATCACTACAATAACTTGAGAATAGAATGAATAGCGCACCGATTCAATCAGTCTAAAACCGCCCGTCAGTTCATCAACAGATTAGTTTCATAACAAAGCCATCATTATTTCCATACAACAATAAATGGAAAAAACGAAATACGATTTGCATTTGTATCATCGGTACCTAATATTTATCCACATTTATAGATCAGATCCACGGGCAGTGCAAGAATATATTATAAGCAAACAATTTTTGTATATTCTGTGTTGAACAAAGCTTATTTCCCATAAGTTTAATTTTATTGTTATTTTTTGTTTGTTTGTTGTTGTTTTGGTTTGGTTTGGTTTGGTTTGGTTTTTTTGGGGGGGGTGTTGTTTTTTATGGGTTTTTTCTTTGGGGGGGGGGGGGATTGTTGTTATTTTCAAATTTTCATATTAGTTGTTTGCCTCCAATAAGACAGACAGACAGACAGACAGGGTGTCACACGATGTTCACTAAGGATCTGTGGCAGAAGTTCACCAGCGCCACAGTCTCAGGGATGTGCAGAGGAAAAAAAGAATCTCTAAACATGCTGATTTATAAACCAACTTTAGAAAAACTCAAGTGCTCACTACAAGGAATAATTGCTCGTGGAGTTCATTAATTTGAAGTGCGCAGATGTGTAATATTATGCTCTTTCGATACGTAGTATGAAATATCTGGCATACTATATTATAAGAAACGTTTTTACACGATTGCCCCAAGTCTCCCAGACTATCCCATGTCTCCCAGACTGCCCCAGCTCTCCCAGACTGACCCATGCCTCCCAGACTGTCCCATGTCTCCCAGACTGTCCCATGCCTCCCAAACTGTCCCATGCCTCCCAGACTGTCCCATGCCTCCCAGACTGTCCCATGCCTCCCAGGCTGCCCCGTGCCTCCCAGACAGTTCCCTGTCTCTCAGACTGTCCCATCTCTCCCAGACTGTCCCATGTCTCCCAGATTGTCCCATGTCTCCCAGACTGTCCCATGTCTCCCAGATTGTCCCATACCTCCCAGACTGTCCCATGCCTCCCAGACTGTCCTAAGCCTCCCAGACTGTCACATGCCTCCCAGACTGTCCCATGTCTCCTAGACTGTCCCAAGTCTCCCTGGGTTTTGTCCCTAGTCTTCCTGGCTTTTGTCCCAAATCTCCCATTTTAAGCACCGTTTAAAAATTGGTAATATGGAACAAACTTTTTGATTATCTATTGTTTCAATATGTTTTAGTCTTAAAAATGTATGTTTCAATAAACTTGATATGTGAACATGAAAATGGTTTGTTTTATTATCCATATCCCTTCATACCGCCTAAGAAGTGTCAGGACCCAGCTCCAAAGAACTGGGGGAAAAATCTGGATCTCAAGAAATGAAGACAGGCAAATGATCAGTCCGCCGTGCTAAAAATGAAAATGTTTGGTTCATAAATAAAATGTTAAGAGATGTCCGAAGTCAGTCATAGACTTTTCTCCCATGCCCCCCTATCCCCCCCTTTCTGATGGCTAGATCTCAAGACAGGTTGGGTCAGCAAGCGATTGATTGATTGGTAGTTGTTGAACACAAAGCAGGGTGATGGAATTATGAAGTGATACACGACGACTGCTAGAACTGTCAGGTTACTTGCATCATTCTTTTTTTGCTCTACTCGCAAGATCTCTGCCCCCAAGGCTGTAACGCCTCCGACGACTGAATGTCTGTGACTGTTATTGGCATTGAATGATTGGGGGTGAGAAGCGATACAATGGATATCGAACCGTTATCGATCGCTCCGTGCCGCTTATTAATTACCATCAAACCTGGGGAGGTCCTCGGTCCGGTCAGCAGAGTCAAGAGTAACGTGGGGGAAGGCCATGTGCCAAGATGCCGATCTTATAATGTGTGTGTGTGTGTGTGTGTGTAGGATGTGCGTGTGTGTGTGTGTGTGTGTGTAGGATGTGCGTGTGTGTGTGTGTGTGCGTGCGTGTGTGTAGGATATGTGTGTAGGATGTGCGTGCGTGTGTATTATACTCATTAAATCCAGCTAACACAGCTACATAGTTATGTGTACTTTTGTTATCATTATTTATTCTTATTGGATTTGATGTCTTTTTTTATATATTTTTGTTTTGGGGTGTGGAAGGGTTTCGTTGTTTCCTCTTTTTCTTTGTTCCTCCCACTTTTTGTTTGTAATGTAATTTGTTTTATTAGATTTCACTCTCCGTTTGCTTTTATTATTAATCTAATTTTCGACGAGTTTGCTTTCTTTTGGTTTTTTGCAATTAGTGCATTTTTTTATTTTGTGTGTGTGTGTGTGTTGGTTTGTTTGGTTCATTTCTGGCTGTTTTAGGTTTGATCTGTTTTGCTTTCTTCCTCTTATTCAGCTTTATGGACCCGCTCTGTGAGACTGAGTATGTCTTACTGTCGTCAATATGAGCCATAGGGAGAACTGGGCCGTTATTGCTTTTTGTTTAGCGTTTTTCGTTATTTTGTTTCGTTTGTTTTTTTTAAATTTTGTTTTGTTTATTGAATATTTTGTTTTGTTTGTTTTTTGTGTATTTTTTTCTTTTTTGTGTGGGGTGAGGATTTTTCTGGTTTCGTTTTGATTACTTCTTTGTTATTCTTTTCATTCCCTCTTCTTTTGGATTTGGTCAATGGAGCCATAATCTGTCTTGTCTAAGGGCGGGTTCATAAAGCCACCAAATTATTTTTGGGCGCATCGGTGGCATAATTCACTCGGCTCCGATCTTGAGGACGACAGTGGGCACGTTAGAGTGCTGAGGATTGGCAGTGAGTCTACAGATGTAGACATCGTGGACATCCATTACTGAAACAAAGTGACTAAATTGCAGAAATTCAGCGGCTTTTTGTTTTGTTTTTATACTTATTGGTGTTTAAAGGCCCCACAACACAGGAGTGTTCAGCTTCTTTGTTGGATATGGACCCAAAACACTTTTTCATCATGATGATCATGGTTTTAGAGCCTCAGGGAGCTGATTTGGTAAAATTGATTTACACTACAAATTACACATAGTCTCTCGCAAGATGTATTTTATAACACCAGACAGATGATTTACAATGACAAAAAATATCATCTCTCCTTACAAAAATAAGCAATGACATCACCCATAACAGAATTATGGTCCAGTAAGACCCTGGGTACTCCTGCTCCCTTTGTGTACTTCAGTACTCAGAATGTTTCACTTGTTTTGTTTGTTTATTAGTGAGGGCCCCACACCACAAAAGGGCCATAGAGAAGCCCAGGGGAAAGAAAGATGATAGATTAGTTAAAAGACAGAACAGGTTAAAACCACAAACAGAAGATAGATGGTTGACACGAAAGAAAAGATGATATCTCTCAAAACACATCAACACCACTGAGAAATGATTTACAATGACATGGAATATAACCTTTCAAAATAAAAAAAAACAACGGCCATCACCCACAGCAAAATGTCTGGAACAACCAGGATCTTTAGACCCTGTTCAGTACGTCTAACCTGTGACTATGGAGTTATGTACCAAAAGGGTAAAATAGGGTATGACTACTGACAACAATAAACAAAACGCTAAAGAAAAGGAGAAAACGTAAGACAAAATCTTCAGTGTAACAACAGAAAAGAAACAGACGTAGAAGAGCCCACCAGGGACTCCCACCAACCACCTACATGTTTAACTTGTTACCCTTGAGTTGTGTACCAAACAAGACAACAAAAACACAACAGATAGGAAAAGGGGAAAAAGTAAGACGACAGCTTCAATTTAAAAGAAAATAAACCACAATATAAGTGCCCAGCAGGGACAGCTTCCAACCACCTGCTGCTACTTCAATGTTATGTCCAAGTTGGTTGTCATGCCTACAATCAGCCTTTTTTCTATCAAGCCCCACAATATGACATCTACATACAACAACAAAAAAGTAGAAGTGCCCACCAGGAACAGCCCAGCCCAATAAAGACTATTTTATTATTTATTGTCCACAATGGTTGCAAGCAGCCGCCACTTAAATAGTTTGCATGTGAGCAGAGCACATCAATGCAGACTAGCACAAATTTTTGCAATATTTGAATTTTTTTAAAAAAGAAAGCAAATAAAAGTATAACCAACAAAAAAGTTAGACACCAACAATTTATTCTTTAAACTCTCATTCAAACATTTTGTCGCCATGAAAAGACAAAAATCGAACAATCATATTTTCTATGTTGACTCCATGTACCTACTAGTTGTTATAAACAAAGCATCATTGAAAAATAAAATCAGAGGACTGAGAAAATGTAGACAGTTGTCTATGCTGTCGCCGGTTTCTGATTGGCAGCAATTCTCTTCAGGGTTTCTATACAGCTCTTGATGCTTTCTTTTTCCTGAAAATAAATCAAGATCATTTTTTTATTTATCAAATGATAGCTGACGCAAGGCAATAAAGAAAAAATAATGTAACAATGCAGCAACTGAAGCTTGTTCTTCAATTGGAGTTCAGTTCAGCTTTGACAGGAGGGACAAAAACAGAGTGCCACAGCATTGTTGAGTTCTTTCCCTTCTTTTTATAGACAAAATTAATTCGCTGAGACAAATTTTACGAACGTCAACATAGGATGAAGTTGGATACAATACAAGTAGTAGAAAAAAAAAAAAAAAAGAATTCAAAATCTATAGAGCTCTCCATTTCCTCTGCAATCAATCAAATGTTATGAAAACAGATCATCGGTAGTTTCAAACACAATTCTGTTGAAGATATAATTGTTGCTGTATTATTCTTGTTCGACAACAATGTCAAATTGTGAAGTAATGGGACACAAATCAAATGCTGTTCAAGGTCAGGCGCGTTGGTTGTTTTTGTATTATAAACCATTGATTGCCCTCAAATATTTTAACAACAGAGAAATGCACAACTTTCAGTAAGATCAGTTTACAGTACAGTGATTCCTGCTGTACAGAGATTAATTGAAGAATGGTCTTCCAAGTTAAGTGACCTTTAAAAACTTTGAGATATTGGGCTTTATTATATTAACCCTTTTCAAGAAAATGAATGAATGAATGAAAATATACATTTGCATTGCACCCACCTCCACTTTATGCATAATATGCTCGTCCAAGCTTAATAGCAAAAGCTTGAGACAGAGACAGTTCGTAGATTTATTGACTCAGAGAGGAAAATCAGGGGATATAATCCTTGATTTCTCAAAATTATTTGTTTGACAGAGTTGGCAAACTGCTCCACAATTGTAAGCAAACAGCAAATCATGACTATATCATTAAAAGAAAGGGTAGTATGGCAGGTTGACTCCTTTCCATGATGAATACCCAGATCTTCTCTTAACAGGGTTCTTTCATTAACATCTATTACAGGCTTAATCCCCCTAAAAAAGAATACATAAAAACTTCCAACAAATCCATCAGAAATTCAGCAAAATTCTTAAGATTTTCAGGGGGGCAAAGAACAGTCATTCCTCTTTTTTGAAAACTCTACAAAGTCTGTACAGCTTCATCAGTGAGCTAAATGTACATTTGAACCAACTCTCACCTGCTGAGGGGTGATGCTCTTCTTGACGTTGCTCACGATCCAGTTGACCATGTGCTGCTGCTCAACTCGCCTCTTGACGTTTTCTTTCTCCAGTTCATAGTCCTACACACAAAACATACATCAATGGGATGCATAATTACGAAAAGAACAAAACAAAACACAATACCTATATCCATTAGCTGGGGTCTTGATTGAGTGGGAAAACCCACTAATGTGCAGCAAGCACACCACACCGCACTCCCTCCACCCCCCCCCCCCACTCCCATATATTAGTTTTTAGCATTTCTCTTTTTTGCCATGCATTCTTTAGGATATCAATGACTTTCTAAATACAACTAGTAGTGAATTAATCTGCCTCAGTAATCATTCAACATTGTAATGCTCTTTTGTTTTTGTAGAGCAGACAAAGTGGTTAAAGCTAAGTAACAAATTAAATGCCCATGACTCTATAGTAGTAAAATGAGCAATGGAAGAAAAACACCCTAAAATGAACAATTGAGTTCCGCATTCTGTTTCAGGTGTGAGCACACAGTTGAAGACAATGCGTGTAGTGTCTTGCTACATTTATACACGACCATCAAGACATGTAGGGCTCACGGGCCATTGATTGAAATGGCTTAATTGAGAAAGATAGGCAACTTGACACATTTTTCTTTTCCCAACCTGGTCACAAAATTCAAGACATTTGTTTTTCCCTCAACCAACATTTCCAGAATTTCTTCTTCAAAATAAAATTCCTGACTTTGCAAGACTCTGGAGAACCTGAAATTGACCGGTTGAGTGTGTGTAGCCTAAAACCTTTCCAAGAGGTCATGGAGTAACTTACGGATCGGAATACTAAGCTGAGAAAAAAAATAATAACTAGTCGTCATTCAAAACACCCCAAAAAGAAAAATATGTACTCTGGAACTTTTAAGAATCCTAATCAAGAACATTCAATTCAATGGTCAAGCACTCATGATTTTCAGCCATAGAATTATGGCATTTCCTGTTAACCACTTAGATGCGGAAAGGAAGTCAAAATAAAAGATCTCAAGGCGTACATAGTTTGAGCTCTTTGACTAAAGAAAAAACAACTTGTGACTAACCAATCGCTTCTTGACTTCCTGGTAGGCAGTTTGCAATCTTTCTCTGTACGCAGCTTCCAATTGCAGTTCAATGCCTTCCTGAATTTACAAACAGTGAGAGACAAGATTCAATTTTAATTCTAACCCAAATAACTACTTAGTTACAAATAATTTGAAAACATGCAAATATATTAATATTTACACAAGATGACAAAAGAAAACACACCAAAAAAAAAAAAAACAGCATAAAAACAAAACGAAAAAATTGAAAAAAAACAAACCCTCATATGATGAATGTCAAATTTATCAATACAGTTTTGGAAATCGAGACTTCTTATTCTCAAGCCTCTTATGATTATTCTTCCATCCATAATTTGTATACATTAAAATAAAAAGGATGTAAGAAATGCACACAACTTTTCAAATAAAATTATAAATAAAAAATAAAAAATCATCTGCTTTTCTTCAGAGTAGAGCCCTGAGCATTTTCTTTAAACATTCAATGGCTATGATAATATCTTTTTAAAGTAATTTTTCTTTTTTAAACATCCAGACAAGTCTTGAAGTCAGTCAATCCTTCACTTCAACTCTGGAACATAGGCACTCATAAATGATGATGATAATAAAGTAGATACCTTTGACAAGTAGCAACTGAGGGCTCCAATACTAAAGCTAACACTATTCAAAACAAAAAAAAATCCAACAAAGGGCTATCTAGACAACTTTATAATTCATAGCACTCGGAAAACGCATTGGGATATTCTGACACATCCTTAGACAAGACAAAAACACCCTTGACGACAAATCATCAGCTGCTTTGTATAAAACCGCAACCAAAAGACAGCAATCCTCAAAAGAGCTACCATAGAGTTCAGGACATTGAAAGCTCTAAAAAATATGCACAATTTTGCTCAAAACCATCAAGAATGGAGATGTTTCCCTACAAACATCATCAAAGCACTTTAGCAGAAAAGTTGATCAGCATTTCAGCAGAGCGGGTTTACATCAATTTGAGACAATAATCATAGCCTTACTTTTTTTGCTTGGTGGACGTGCTCGCCTATTTGAGTTTCTTCCTTCTTGCGCTCAAAGACTTGCACATTGTTCTCAGCAATGGTCCTCATTTGGCTAATGGGACGATCAAAGTCAATGTATTGACGGTTCTGTGACAGAAGAATATAATATATGTTAAATGATGTAAGCAGATTCTAAAGCTTAAATGGTTTGACAATGTGCCAAACACTGACCTGTGGACAAGGGCAACCAAACTACCATTGAATGTTCAGGTCCGAAAAGGAAAATGGCAATGGGTTAGCCAAACTCAAATTGTTGCGGCAGCCAATAACCTGGTGGAAGATTCTTGAAGATAGTTCTAAGCAGCGGGTGCTGTAGCAAATATCAGTTATAAGTCCCACAGTCGCTGACTTCAACTATACATTTCATGACTTTTCCTTTTCTCAGGTATTACAAGTAAAACAACTTTAAATACATTAAGCTATTAAAATCCCTTCCTTCAAACCTCTTTACCCACCACAGCATATTGCACAATAATTTGTGGAGACTAGAAGCTCCATGGGAAATGAAAAAAAAAATTTCATACATACCTTTTGTGAATCAAGCTGAACAAAATGTTGAATGAAAAACCAAGGTTTTATATTTTGTAAGAAATCATTATTTTCAAATTGTCAAATCGTCCTCGTAAAAATAGCCTTTAATTTGCTCCAGGTGCAAAATGATTGATTACTTGATATGCTCACCAGGTGACAAAGAGTCTCACCTGTAAATCATGAACAAACATGCTAAAGCCCACTAACTGCAACAAGGGAGACAATCCCTTTATCCATGGAAGGCCTTTGCACCTTGGCATGGCAGTCAGCTAAAAAAAAGTACAGGTATAACCCTGCCCTATAACCCAGTGCACTACATTAAACTTTATAGGAATTAGCTCTTAGGGGGTTTTTTTATTGCTTCTTTAAAACATTTTATAAGGAAAATTATCTCATGAAAGGGATTTAAAAAAAAAAAAAACAAACAACAAAACACCAATGAAGATCCTTCAGAGACTTACATCATTTGCTTTGTCCATGAATGCCTTTATTTTTGCACCAGTTTTGCTGTTAAGTGCAAAATAGACCATGAGCCAGAAGCCAGGGATCTCCATAAAGTAATGGTCCATTACCATGTGCTCCTTGGACAGTGCCCATATGCTCAATCCAGCAAGAAACACATATGGACCTGCCCAACAAGGAAAGAAAAAGGAAAAAGAAAAAACAAAATTAAACATTTTGATACCTTATATTCAATAATTATTGATTGCTATTCTCATATCATGATAAAAAAAAAAAAAATAATAATAAAGCTTAGAACACGATATACAATTTTTCCAGAGCAAAATTTTTTTTCCTACCAAACAAATTTTATGTTTATGACCAAGAACAAGGTGTTAAAGTATAAACACTCAACAGCGACAATACCTTGCAAAATAATTTCACTACCTAACCAAACAACCACACTGTTTCAAGAAAATTTCTTGATGTAACTTGGATTGTTGAGGCTCACTCCTTAGTGCCACGAGCAGAGTAAGAGTCATCTAGCATGAGTTTTCAGCGTGTTTTTTTTTACTATTCAATTATTTAACAAAAGGGCTGTGAGTAGACCTCAACAACTTCACTCTGGCACAATTCAGGACTACTTCCAAAAGCTAAAAAAAAATAAATGTCATGCAGATCAGCCAGAGCGAAATGCAGCATGACATCAAAGTCAATGAAACAAAGTTAGAAATGCAAATCTGTTCAAATACATAGGATCAATTAAAATAGAGAAGAGCACCTGAACAAAGTACATTACAACGAGAATCTGAATGGCAAAGCAGAAGATGGTTCAACTAAATAACTTATGGAAGGATAGAGGAAATGTTTTGTCTGACCAGGTATGCTCTATGGTTGAGAAGCATAGACTTGCAGGAAAGATGAAAGTTGAGGGTACCAATGACAAAATTCATTTTATGCAAGACTCAAGAACAACTGCAATCTGAATATATTGGCAAAAAACAAACCCACCTGTAACTCCAGTCTTGGGGTAGAAAAAATCAAACCAGGAGTTTGGGATGATCATCATACGAACAGGCTCAGGATTATCCGGTTGCGAAGGGGTAGGGAAATTCTTCATGTCCCGCTCTGGTCCAAAGAACACGCTGTTGACATGATCCCATGTTTTGATACGCTCCTTGTAAGTTGGGGGAGTGATGGTGTATTTGTCTCTGCTCGGAACCACAGCAAGGACCTTAAAAGCACCTTGGCCTTGAATGACAGACCGCAGTGCACCTGTGTTTTTATAGAAAAATGACAATTCCATTTTTATCTTAAAGCAAACTTGCAAACTTCTCAATTTTTTATTTTCAATCTTGAACACTGCAAGATACAGGCATCAAGTTTCAATAATTTTCAAACTATCAAAATGCACAATCTTTTCTTTCTTTCTTTACAATGAAATTGCCTGCAAATTATCACATTCTCAACCTTGTTGACTGACAGTGACAGCCTATAGAAGGCTCCCTGTCATAGAGAAAGTTACAGCAATTAAATTCTTTCCCAAGAGGGGTACCTAACTTTTAATTAATACATTAAAACTCCTGGATGGAATTAATTGAAATTTAAAATAAAAATAGGCTTAGCTATATATCTCTTTCCATGTTTCAGCATTAGAGTAAAATTAAATTTCAGTTGCAGTCCTTGAAATATCTAATAAGGATCTTGACAGCTTTGTAGCAGAGAATGCGCATACCTTGGAGCATTAGCTAAATCAGATTGCGGAGCAGTTATAACTTCAACATTCTCTTTGAACATGCGCTGTTTAATTTTTAGGTTTTATCTCGAAACAAAGCAATAATTTATAAGGATTCTAGTGGTTTCAGAACAGAGTATGCACATAATAATAATAATAATAATAATAATTTATCTACAAAGCACCTAAAATCCACTGAATATATATTGCATGATGACGATGGCGCTTGACAGAGATAGCTGGTAAAATACAAGAATCAATCACATGAACAATTAGAAAATACAAATGGGTGACAAACGATGTGTAACTGAAAGGTCTTCGTGCAGGGGACACATTACACACACAAACATGTCTACACACACGGACACAAACACACACTGATATTCTCTACCTCTACCGCTCTCTCTCTCCATCTCTCTATCCCTTCCTATTCCACTCAAACTCTATCACTCTCTCGCTCCGGTTATGTTCATAAACAGATTTTAGCATACAACGTAAGGCACTGGGGAAAATGCTGATACTTAAGAAAAATCAATAAGTGTAAAAACAAACACGTCTCCAACAAGCAAAATTCCATAGCATGATAGCAATGAGGTAAGGAAAACAAAATCAGCAATCACAATAGGCCTATGCCTTCCTGAAAAGTTCAGTCTAAAAATTCAATAATTTTTGTTTTGTGGGGAAGAGAATTCCACAATGGCGGGGCAGAGCGTTAGCTAAATCAAATCCTGTAACGAAATTACTGAATCAGCATCCTATAATTATTATGAATTCAGTCCAGCTTTCTCTTTACACAGAAGTGGTCTTGATCAGATCAGCAGTACACTCCTTCCAGCAGCCTCTACTTTTGACAACAAAACATTAATAGCAGCCACATACTAATCAACTAGCATATAGATGCACTGGTTGGCACAAATTGTGAAGGAAAGAGATTAAAATTGCACACTTGGTTTTGTATTGACTTGTACTTGTATTTTGTGGAGAACTTTTACGAGGCATGACATAAACACGCAAAATTGTAAGACAAGATCATTCGTTTGATCTAGAAAAGACAATGGTAGACTATCCAAATGCAATGTGTAGACACGTCAGCCAAGAAGAAGCGTTACCGGACTTTATCCTAGCATCAAATTGCTAAATTTCTTCAAATAAGAAACTGAGATTACCCTTTCTAAGTACCGACAACATTTTGCCCTTCAGCTCGAGTCGTCAACGGAAGAAGGCATATGGAAGGTCATGTGACAAACTGTTTCAAAACTAGTTTCTCGTCCACAAGCTTTCTTAACAGAGAAATAACCCATGAAGGTCACATGATACGTAAGATAAATTATTACAATCAATTTTTTCTTTGTTTTCTCCAAAAAGCAATGATTCCTTCGACTCCCTTTTCCATAAAATTATGTTTCAATTTAATGTCTACCTGACACTTTCATTGTCAGCCTCCTACAAAAACATACGTAAACTCCCATGAAGTAGAGAAAAATAAACTCAATGTGATGATATAATTTGTTCCGTCTCTCTCTCTCTCTCTCTCTCTCTCTCTCTCTCTCTCTCTCTCTCACACACACACACACACACACACACAAACACA
>JBCIKM010205826.1:0-12312 GCA_039654465.1 Melibe viridis | reverse complement strand
CGGGGTCAGGGCTTCATCTCGGCAGCTGAGATGAGGCACTTACTCACCGCAATGGGTACGTGTGCTTGTCTTCTTTGATACAACAACAGACGGACGGGTGGACAGGGGCGGGGTCAGGGCTTCATCTCGGCAGCTGAGATGAGGCACTTACTCACCGCAATGGGTACGTGTGCTTGTCTTCTTTGTCACAACGGACGGACGGGTGGACAGGGGCGGGGTCAGGGGTTCCCACTCAGAGAAAGAGCTAATCTAGTATTCAGTGCAGCACTATGGTGTGACTGGTACGATGCCTCCAACATACAGTAATCGAACACACTCTCTTCAGCGTTGGATTCCGACGCCTCATCAACTGAGCCACTGAGCTGAATTTAAACAGTTGGCACTGTAGTATATTTTATGTCACAACTTCGCTTACCTATGACATATTCTGAGTTGGTTCTCCGACATTATCTTCAAAGACAAAGACATAAAACGTCCAAAAAGATCTGTAGATTTTCAGAATGTTGCCAAGTAGGTATACCAATTTTAATTATTTTTTTTGTCAAAGAAGAAAAAAAGAAGCTGAAAAATGAATCCTCATATACTGAGTGAAGGAGAAAGGAAAACAGCAGCAGCAGCAGCATCAACAGCAGCAGCAGCAGCAGCAACAAAAGCAACAACAAAAAGTACACTACATCGTTAACTATGTAGCTATGTACATTGTATGACACATGCCTGCACTTCAATGTTGGATTCTATATCTTTCTTATCTGTTAAGTTATATTCTATTTTCGAGATCCTGTAGAACGTATTAACAACAACGAAAAAAAAGTTGGCGGCCGTTCCCATGGTAACAGGCTTGTAAACAACAGCAAAATATTATTTCACTTTGTAAAGGTTACCATTTGAATTTCGATTACGTTAGACGATTGCACCTTCTTACACTCGTTATCCTAGATAATTGACAGCCATCTTGGATCATTCAATTGACATTCTTTGATCATGTTGTTGTTTTTTTTTTGTCTATCTTTCCAAAAGGTGAGCGATTAACAGATGAAGAATGTGATGAAATCATCAAGGCCACCGATATCACCATCGATCTGGAGGGTAATGTGAAATACGAAGGTAAGCTGGAGTGTGAGCTGTGAAAAATACGTTTGCTTTGAGGGTAATGTGACATATTATGAAAGTAAGCTGGAGAGGGTACAAGGGGCGTGCATGTAATACATATTATTATCATTATTATTACTATTATTACTATTATCATTATTATTATTATTATTATTATTACTATTATTATTATTATTATTATTATTATTATTATTATTATTATTATTACAACATTAAATGCCCTTTACTTCCACGTCCACAATTGTTTTCAGAGACTTTTTTCTTTTTCTTTTTTTTTGAAGGCTTTTATTTTTGTGGGAAAAAATAGCAACAACATAATACACTGAAACAAAAACAAAGTTGAACAAGACACCCGATCAGACAATTTTTTTTTCTTTTATTCAAATAAAAGGGAGAAAAAGAAACACATCCTAACGTTGTGGTGAATATAATAATATAGCAAATAGCAAATCTCATCATTACATCAAGATCACTCTGTGTGCGTTAAAATAGAAAAATTAAAATCTTCTGTTGTAGATCAAAGCAAAAACAAACACAAAAACCCCGCCCCTCTTTTGGGCGAAGATGCCTTTCGAAAGTCGGTGGAGACAGGGATGAAAAGGAAACAAAACATTGTTGCATGGCGCGTAGTGCGTAACTACGCCACGCACGGTAAATCCCGATGCTCGATCCGGGCCCCAACGCAGTACGAAGTGGCTGCGTCGCGGCATAGTTGCCATACGCGCCAATTTCGAAGTCTCCAGTCCCACGTTCAGATTTGTCGGGCACGACCATAACGAACGTTCATAATAATAGACACCACATCCGAAGGACAAGGTAGGCCGTTATGTTTTTTTTGTCTTTCATTCTCATGGATACATTCTGTACAAATTTGTTGTTGTATCGTTTTAAATAATGGAAGTTTCATTGTGAACTGAATTTTCCTACTTGCTGGATTTTTGAAAAATATATTTCGTCAAAATACAAATTGTTTTTTGTGCGATATGGATTCTTGTGTTGCCGCGCACTTCTGACACATAACTGTCTCAACCTCTTGTTTGGCAAATTTGCTGTCTGCTTTAGGCATACAACTGAGGGTTAAAAATTTACTCATTTTGTGTTTTTCTGGTTCAAAGTGTATATTTCTTCGCCGATATAAGAACATTATAAACTTAATTTGACCTGATCCTGTAGACGAGCAAAACATTTCTTCATCGGATGGATGGGCGTTGCCGCGCCATTGTCTGCTCGAAGATGTAGAGCACACTCAACCGTTTTAGAATGGATGGTATCATAACGGAGGGTCTTGATTAGTTCTTGATCTCTTGGATTTTTTTAAAATTAGGAAGTCATGTACTTACAAAAATACGATGGTTCTTTTATTTACAAACGAATCAGGGTTGGAAGACGAGAATCCTGGAGATTTTCATTGCAAACGATTTTTTTACCCACTGTTATGCCCGAAGTGAAAGTGTTATTGACATTGCGGAAAATTCTCGATACGAATTGACCTTGTCACTTATTTTTCATCAATTAATAATGGATTCACTAGTTTTATTCACTGTTTAAAATGTTGGTCCTACTTTTGGTACCTAGGTGTCGGGGATAAGATAGGCCTAGGCCTTTCTTGTCCAGTGCTGATCTTGTTTTTGGAGTCTCCTATGAAGGCATTACTGAGAATATAACAATTTACTGTTTGGATTATAAAAACTTCACATCACTGAGATCATATAATTACTGGATAAATAAAGCATTGCTTGAAACTTCTTAGTCATGGATCAGAGAGCCAAATGACCGGACATTCTGTCACCTCTCCAATGAATAACTAGACTCTTCCTAGAGACTAGTTCTCTTGTATAATTTTTTGTAAATGCAACTAACATATTCAGCGATTAATCCTGGTCCCTTGTAGTGGTTGGATTGTTTTGTATGCATGTTTTCTGGACTTGTATAATCACAAGTGTTTTGAGATAGGCAATCTGTTGCAAAAGAACGGGGGCAGGGATGTTTGACATTAGTCGCGAATATCTACTTTTGTTCTCAGTGTTTTAACTAGCTCTTATTTTCTCAATCTTTTGAGAGAAAAATTATTAGACTTTTCATTCAGTAGGTAGATTTTGAAAAATGGATATGATTTGTGTTTGATTATTTGATGCTGGAAAATTATTCGTAATTTTTCACTCTGTGCTTTGATTAGAACTTTATCATCATGTGCTGGTTTACCTTGTAGGTGTAAATTTAAAATGTTCTTGTTTTCAAAATTAAAATTTGTTTTTGCAGAAATGGCTGATGACAGAAATGTGCATGGACATTGCCAAAGGTTGAGGAGGTGTCTGAGTGAAAAATCGGGTTCTGTTGTTTTTAATGAGCAAATCAAAGCACTGAAAATACCTAAAAGGCAAACTACAGGCAAGGAAAATATTCCTGTTGTGTTGACAACTGCTTGTAAAATGGCGTCTGCACCAAATAGAGAAAGACTAACTGATAAGCCACTTGATAGTGACAGTGACGAAGACAAACTGATATTGCAGGAACTGAACTTTGATAAAAACAACAATGGTGGTGCTCATCATGACCCCTCAGCAGCTGAGATCCAGAGACATATCACTCCTCCGCCAAGTCCTACTTGGAATCTGAGAATGCTTTGTGAAGCTGTGAGTCCTGAAATAAAGCGTATGCAAATGGAAAAAGAATTGGGTTCCTCAGAGGATGGTGGCTGCTCTTCCAGTACGTCTTCCACTTACCCGGTTGTGAGTCCGTCTGAAGAGACCAGCCCAGGCTGTATGGATTCTTCCTCAGAAGTGGCAGCCCAGGAGCTGGTGACGGTTGGTGTGGATATGGAGGTGTTTACTTCACGGAAGGACAAGTCTCTGGGAAAGCTGTGTGATAAGTAAGTGGAATAAATTTAGGTTTCATCTCATTTCCTAGATTTGAAAGGGGTATTACTTGTTTTGGTCTTGAAACTTGACACTTACTTTTAACGGAAGGAGTACAGGACAATTCCATTTTCACTCATAAAATCTTGAAAGATAGAGAAAGATAATTTGGTAATCAACCCACAATTATTTTTTTATTTTGATTTTCATAGTTTTGAGCGTTTTTTTTTCTTTTTCTGATTTCTTAACTGTGCGACTTGAGCCTCCTTACCAAATTGACCGCTACTTTAATTTGAGGTTTTAATTATTTAGCTTTAAAAAAAGAAAAGAAAACTTTGATAGCCTCGCTTTTATACTAATTATTTATGAATAAAAACTGTTCTTCCTTGTCAGATTCCTGAGCCGGTATCCTGAATTTCCTGATGGTGCAAAGCATGTGATTTGTTTGGATGAGGTGGCCAAAGATTTAGGTAAGTCTGTTGTCAATATTTTCAAAAGTTGTTGCTGAAAATTTTTGTAACAGAAATAACCAATATTCAATCTTCAAAATGCAAACTAAAAAATTTACAAAGTATGATCTTTGTTATTCTCGAAGCCTGTGGAACAATCTTTCCAGATCGGGCAAGGATTTTCAAACAGCTGTCCATAAGTGATCCAATGAATTTTTCATTGTCTGTAATGTGTGACCACTAAGCTAGAATTCTGATTTTTATTTTCTGCAGCTGTGGAACGCAGGCGTATCTATGATATTGTGAATGTGTTGGAAAGTGTGGAGATTGTCAGCAGGATGGCAAAAAACAGTTACATGTGGCACGGCAAGACAAACTTACAGCACACTCTAGTCAAGTTAAAGGTTAATTGGATTTGTTCTTTATATTGTAAATTATTTCATTGAGAGAGAATAGAGATCTCCTGGTTAAAGCTGATAAGATGATCACATAAATGTTTGAAGTCATCATGAAATATAAAGTAAAGGCCTCTTATCTCCTATTTTTATAATTAAAATACCAAACTTCTTTTGTTCACCGTAACTTTTTTTTTGGGGGGGGGGGGGGCTATTGGTCCTATTTGTTGTTGTTGTTTTTTTTTACTGTTCCCAATTTAAGTCATTCTGACATTAGTCGAGGCTGTTGTGTTGCTTATTTTGTGAGCCCAATTTTATTCCATATTGTTCTAGTTTCTTTATTTGACATATATGCTCTTGTATTTTTTCTTCCGCTCTCAGATGCTTGCCAAACAGGACAAAATAGCTGAGCAAATGCAGCGACTCCAGGACCAGGAAGTTGATAGTTTGGTGTCGTCTGTGGTGTGTAATACAGAGACAAAGACAGAATGTTGTGCTGATGAGGCGAGTCAAACAGGTAAATTTACTACAATGTACTGCTGCATTTTCTTATCATTCGACATGCTACTTAATGGCACGTAAATGTTTTGACATCTCAATTTTATAAATTATATAAAATAGATACCTCTGTCTGTCTGTCTACTTCATGTTTTAATGTCTGACCAGGGGAAATGGGTTTCGAGGGTGAAAAAAAAGATAAGCCTGGTTCCGCCCCTGAGCATTACTGTTTGTAAATATATCCCTGCAACTTTTTTCTATTGAATGAATCCAAATAATTCCCTTCCTTAATTTTTTATTTTCAGTGCTCCAGCGAAAAGATCGCTCTCTTGGTATCATGAGTCAGAAGTTCCTGATGCTCTTTCTGGTGTCAAAAGTAAGCTTGTATTTATAACAATAATAATAATACTACACCCAGGGGTAAATCAGCTCATTGGTCTCACTCAATGAGCAGATCCCACCAAGGCAACAGCAACTATTGTTTGACTTAAGATCAAGTAATACCCCATATGTATTGCTCATTAATGCCATGCAAGATTAGGCACAGTAGACTGATCTTCCCCCTGTCTTCATTTCTTGTGATCCAGAGTTTTTCCGACTCTGCTTTTAGAAGGCAGTATGAAGGGATATGGATAACAAAACATAATAATAATACATAATATCGTACATTTGCATAACTGGATAATTCTCAATGCATGTGACAATAATGAAGACATTGAACTAGTCACATATTATTACATCTTATGATGAACATAATTCATAAACAAAAGAATGACACTGCGACAAGAAAAAATGTGATTCTCTCTCTGTGTCTCTCTGACCCTCCCTCCTCCTATCTCTCACACACTCATTCACTCTCTCTCTCTCTCTCTCCCTCTCTCCCTCTGCCTCTCCGAGTCTCTATCTCCCCATCCCTCCCTTTACCCTCCCCACACATTTTTAACTCACAATATTAATTTTACAGTATTTCACGATTATGACTTTTATCACACATATGCGCGCACACACTAACATTTCTTAGCAGGTTTGAGATGGAACACTGTATTTGAAATGTGTTTAGAAAGATATTTGCTGTCAACTTGTAATTATGGGATGAACTTAATCTACCGGTGTTTTTCAATTTAAGATTTTTTCACTTCACCTTCAACTTGTTTATATTGTAAATCTTTTTCAGCCAAAAACTGTGAATTTAGAACTGTCAGCACGGCTTCTCATAGATGACCCTGCAGTGCAACATGTTTGGACGCCCAAATTCAAAAGTGAGATCCTTTATCATTGGAAAAAGCAGTTGCAAAGGGTGTTTATGCTTAATAGTAGAATTTATTAAACTGGTATCATTTGGAGGAAGGGAATAATAAATCTACTTAATTTTTTTGCACTTTGATTTAAAGTAAAAAGGTAAATCTATGAGTATAAACATTGATTGGCCACAAGTAGAGACGTGCATACTGGTTCAATTTATCATTGTTTTGCTTCAGATCTAATTGAAGTCACCAACAAAGTCTGTTGTTTTTGCTGAGGATTCCTTGCACTCTGAAAATAAATAAGATAATGATAAACTCACCAGTATGCATCATGTGTTGAAAGGATATTAGTATTCAAAACTTCAACTACCTGTCTCATTTATCAGTTTTAATATTTTCAACTTTCAGCAAAAATTCGACGGCTCTATGACATTGCAAACATCCTCTCCAGCCTGAAGCTGATTCAGAAGGTTCACGTAGCAGAGTTTCGTGGAGGACGGAAGCCTGCCTTCAAGTACATTGGACCAGATGTTGACAATCTGGAGGATATTGATTGTAAATATTTTTGCGTTGTTCTATTTCTTTCTATAAATGGCCACCATCACAAGTTGCTCTCGTTATTTTTTACTTCACTAATAATGGCAATGTCTCTCATTTACTTGAACATGAAATTTGATAGAAGTTCACTGTTCCAGTTTTCTACCAACCTTCTTGTAGTTTACTGTTTTTTATAATTATTATTTTTTAAAAGTAGTAGTCATAACCTCCACAACAATTATTCTGGCTCACAAACTCTGGGCAAATCTAGATTAATCAGTAATTTTATTTTCAATGTTGTTTTTTTTTCCAGCATGCTGTAACGACGGCTGTCACCGACCAAGCTCTCGTCATTCTTTACTGGACTGCGTTCGAAATGATAGTTATGGTTAGTTTGAAAATTTTTTTTTTTTCTATTTTGAAAGTTCTTTGTGTCTGTCTTCACTATTTCTTAATTGGTTGTAGGAATATCTTTGATAAGTTTGATGTGTGTCTATCCCCCACTGGTCCTATCGTCTTACTTTACTTTCTCCCTTGATGCTGATAAGACCAATGCATAAAGATTATGAGAATACTCTTCACAAACAAAAAATTACCACTACTGGTAATGACAATGTTGTTATTGTTTGAATTGAATGGCTTCTTTTACCTTGTTGCTGATGTACTCTCCTCCATTTATATCTGTGTAAAACAGACGAATATCGTGGTCTGAATTTCCATCTAAGTAAGAAATTGTTATTTCTTTCTGTGTATTGACGTCTTGAGATTTTCTAAGCTATGAGTATGAAAAGTTTTCAATTGTTAGTGCAGTCATAGTTCATTGTCACTTTTGTTTGTTGCCTCATTTCCAATGTGTTCCATTATGCCAAATCCTAGTGTGCAAGAATATGCCTTTGAAAGAAAGAATTTTATTTTCCTTCCAGTTCAAAGCATCTCAAATGCTGGATTCAAGCCTATCCGCCCAGCTGATTTAGAATTGGAATCAACTAAAACAGGTATGCTATCATTACTGATGAATTTTTAACTGCTCTTGGAATTGAGTTATTGAGATAAACACAAACTCTTAAACTACCCCGCCCCCTCTGTCGTCTTCGTCTTCTCTTTTTTTTTTTTTTTTTTTAGTATACTATGAGAATCTATGAAATGAAGAATGGGTCAGTTCTGTGTGGTGTGCTTATGGGTGAACATATTCAGATTTTAATATTGGTCCACCCGTGAATGAAGTAAGAAGTAGAAGTAAGAGATTTGCTTTGCTTTCTTGTAGTCTTTCTCTTATGTTCTTTTCTTTTCCTTTTTCTTTTTCTTTTTCTTTTTCTTTTTTGTCCCAAACGTGTGAAATACTGATTTTTAATGATGAAAAAAAACAACAACTTCCCATCCAGACATCAAGAGGAAACTCAAGCGTCATATGAGCGATGGATGTGCACCCAAAATATCCCGACACTCTTCCTATGATGAATTTTTCAAAGTTGTGGAGAAAGAGAGAAATCTTTTATTTAATTCTTCATCTCAACCTGCCAGTCCTCAAAAGAAACGCCTAGTAGAAGGTAAGTTAAAAAATTGTTCATTCTTGTTAGTTCTTGCACGTGTAGGGTCTTGCTTTGGTTTGTAAAAGACAGAACCAACCCAGTTTGGGGCGTTAAGTCTTTTAATTTTCAGTTTAACAGTTCTCCATTGTAGTTTGATATAGACCAGTGCTAGCCTGCCTGGGTGGTTGATCATTTTCTTTTGGAGATGGGAGTATCGGTCACGTGGTGGTCTACATATTTAAACATTGTCATCTTAAATCTCTTAGTGCCATGAAGCTCACATGCCTTGAATGTCAGCTCTCCATTGTGATAGGTCTTAGTCTGCAAGTTATGCTCCATTCCATGATTACCAGCCCGTACAGTTTTTTTCTCTACTTCAACCATCCGCCTCCTTATCATTTTGGGCCTTGCCCTCCTTCCTCCATCTGGAGTCCACCTTAAGGCTACAATGCAGTCATCCTCTATGCCTCTCCTATGAACCTGCCTACTTACTCCCCCTTCCCTGCACTCCTGCCTGGAGTTAACCCTCTTAGTCTGGGACTTAAATATTTTTTGGTGTCATGGGACAGAGTTAATCTAAGGATGCGAAGTCGAAGGTAGCAGGGAGTGACATAAATACCCGTAGCAGATTTTTAGACTAAGATCTATCACAGTATACATTTTTCTGAGGTACAGAGGCTTATCGATCTGATTGAGGCATTATTCCATGCTTTTGTTATATAGATGTTGGGTTATTGCCAGGTGGAGTTAGGGGAAGAGTGTGATGGGAATTTTTAAAAATCAAACTAAAACTTGAAAATCTTAAAATAAAAGACAGAAGCAAATGGAGTTTTGTTTCTGACAAAAATAACTTGTTTTGTTACCTATTGTTATGCTGGCTAACAATAATGAACATTATTCGTATTAACATTTTACAGTAAGGGGGGTTATTATTATTTGAATTGCTGGCAGGTATCAAAGCATCATCCCAGGCACAGGCCGACATGGTGGGATGGGCCCTACTGGTATGATGACCTGACTCTATGTTCATGCCTGTACACGCAGTTCCTTCTCTTGCCAACATTCAGTTTCTACAGTTTACACAAATTAGGATCTCCACTTTAGAGCTATGTTTGCGGAGATTTTTTCTCGGTGGTCTGAAGTCACACATTAAACCTACCACAGCTACGGTATCTGGTCAGTTTTTGTCTGTCTGAAGTGTTCTGTGTATAAATAAAATGGGCATTGCGGACAGACCTACCCATCATGGAAAATGCTACTTTGTTTGTCCACTTCATTATCCACCTCTCTGACAGATAGCAGAAGTAGAGACGAGCATCCGAGAGATCAACCCTTCCCATTGATTTATGTAATGGGCTATAGATTTTGGCAGGCTCCTCTCCTTCCCCTTGGAGTTTCTGGCATCTTCAAATCCTGCTGAAGCATGTGTAGACAGCACCAGTCCGTGTCTTTGTCTTCACTAGGCTCTTCCTCCTCCCTTTAATAATCACTCTTTTCTCCATACATGTAATTGTCCCTTTGTTGAACATGCTGTACCTGATGAAGACCTTGGGTTAAAGATAAGGCAGTTTTGTCTCCGGTCAGTCTGACGTCTGATGTCTTATGGAGGGGGGGGGGGTGTGTTACAAATTGCTGCCCCCATCTTGCAGGTTTTTTTCATTCTTACTTTCACCCATGGAAGTGTTGTTGCATGCCCTTTATTAGTGGGTTGGAACTGTTATTTCTTATTGCTTTTTAAGATAGAATTGAATGTGTTCCTCAGTACCTACTTTGAAATGAAAAGGAAGATTAGAGCTCCTGAGAAATGTTATGCTTGTTGCATCTTGTTACTTTTACTTTTGTATAAAGCATGGTAAAATGACATTATATTGTAACTTTGAAATGAAACAATTAGATTATTCATTTTGGATTGTTTATCTTTTTTAATTAACAGAGGGGCCAACATCTAAAGAGCACAACTTTGTCGTTCCAAGCCTCACCAAGCATCTCAGTTTTGATGACCATCACAAGCAAGGGATGGTGAGACCTCATCCCATTCCAGGAAAAATCATCCTCAGGCCCAAAGCTGTCCAAGCCCAAATGAAACCCAGGAATATCGTTTTCTGCACCCCTTCCCCATCTCCTGGAGAGAATAGACAATCTGAGACCTTCATCGTTACAAAAGACGGAGATGTGAAATGTGTGGCAGGCCCCAGCAGAGTGATTGCAAATCCTGGAAGTTCTGTCAAGTCTGGGTTGGAGCAGGTTATCCAGGTCAAACTGTCCACGCCGAGGTCAAGCGCACGACGAGAAATTGTTTTCAATAAACCAACGGAGGGGTTAACAACTTTTGTGGGTAAAGGATTACTTCAGTCTCCAGATCATGAAATGGCAAAACTCAATGAGACTAGCCCAATGCCGGGAACGACTTTTGTCACAAGAACCCTGAAGAGGAATTTTATCGGTGACCTTGAACCTGGTGCTTTGGGGAAATGCTCCAAGCTGGAGTTGCCCACTCCACCATGTGGCTCTACCATCAGTAATTCTCTCCTTGTCACGGAGGAGAGCCCGCCTGTTGTGGCTGGCAGCGCTGGTAAGATTACAACTCTGCGTCGTATTAAGAGCAGCCCTATGTCAGCTCCTCTGGACAATAGTGTGAGATCGTTACCTCAGTTTATGATTCGCCAAGTCAGCAGCAAGGCGACGGTGACACCATCATCGTCGTCATCATCGAGTGTTCAGGAGGCTGCCCACATCCGTGTTCATTTCACCCCCAATAATGAAGGAGGTGGTTCAAATGCCAGTGATAGCAAGCAAAGCATTGCCGTGACTAGATCTGCATTGTGGGACAGCAGTGTTGGTAGCGTGACTCTCACCCCTGGAGCTCCATTTCAACCTGTTACTGGGGAATCTCCTGGCATGGCAACTCATGTTCCTATTCGGATCATTGAAAAGCCCATGCCCCCCTCTGTTGGTAAGAAGGAAACCCCTTGCTCCCAGTCATCGTGCAATGTTGACCAGTTCTCCCCTCCCGCGACCCCTAAGTCAAGCCCTCAGGTCTTCACAGTCTCATCATCTACCACGGGGTTCACCACACCGTCTTACGGGCTGAAGAAAATCATCAACCCATCTCCATCATCTTCATTTTCATCCAGTCAGCATAGTGCAACCTCGCCTTTCAAAGTGGTATTGCCTTCAGGTAATTCAAGTGGCACAGGCACAACATATCTTGTCAGAGTTCCGCGTAGTAAACTTAGTAAGATGGCCTCCATGTGATACTCTGCCATTGTACAGTCATGAGAGTTTTTATAATTTAATATTTTCTTCTTTTTCATTCACTGTATTAGGGACTGGGTCGATATTAATTTTTGACAGATTTTTTCATTTTAAATCTTCAGAAAGATTTCTATAAAACATAATCTAACCAGGGGAATTTTCTTTGTGAGGAAATAATGAATGAGATGATCTCAACTGTCTGATTCACACAATGGGAAGAAAAAAAAGCATTCACACAAAACAGATCATGTACTTGCTCTTGGCTTGATACTTGATTTTCGGCCCCAGGCCTTTTACACCCAGTTGTCTCATAGCTGGGCTGTAAAGCCAAAGGGGCGACAAAAACTTCATTGGTGTCTCAGTAAGAGCAAAACTACCATAGTTTTGTTCATGAATCATCCGATGAAGACATTTACCCAGCCACTGTCCTTGTTGGGTCT
>JBCIKM010205715.1:0-12721 GCA_039654465.1 Melibe viridis | reverse complement strand
ATTGCAGACATAGTGGAAAAGAAAGGTTGTAAACTTGTAGATGCAAAAAGAAAGAGTCAAGATAGGGATCAGTGGCGAAAGTTTGGGCATAGCAATTAAACCTTACACCGAAAGGTACTAAAGGTAAAGATAAAGAAAGAAAGAAAGAATATGTTGGGAGAAAAAAAAATTCTGAGCCATCAAAGGATCGAACCTGTAATAGTCTGATTACAATGCCAACACGCTAAAGCTTTGACCAGATTGGCGTTAACTTGAGAGAGCAATACAGTGCGTAGTAGGTATATAATCCCACCTAATTTTCCTTCTATTGATGAATTCACTAAGATGGGAAACAATAACGTAACACTTTTTAATGGACAAGATCAGCTTTATTTTCTTAATCGTTTATTCATGCGGTTAAACAGAAACATACCATGTGGAAATCGAGTAGTCACTCTATTATGGTTGAGAGCCACAAAGAGTAACTGAAGTTTGCATAAAATTGTACACATAACCACCCAGTAATGATTTATCAGGAATAACATTCATTTATTGTAGTTTAGGGATTTGGACCAAGTTTTTAGGTGGACCCATGGATCCGATGACAATGAATGACTGTAGCTATCTCCCAACCCCACCGATTAAAGTTTTGTGGTCATTAGGATCTGGCCGAAGTGAGCTGATCACCTTGGGTAGGATCAATCCTACTGACTTGTCAGAAAATTCAATAAGCTTAAGACTACGCACAGACTTACCTTAAACCATGAAATTCCCATTCATTTTCGAATGGGGAAAGACTTCAATTTTTGATAAACGAATAGATTATCATTTTAAAGGAAGACAAAAGCTTTTACTGAAAAACTGATTTTCAAGCATTATTTCCCTTGATGTTATATCAAAAAAGGTTGATACTCTAGGTCTGTGGGGCAGTGGGTATAAATAAAATCAGACAGAGAATTTAATCGTTCACAGAAGAATGAAGGGAGAAAGCAGAGAATTTTTTAAAATCATTATCATTCTTTGAGCTGGTCAAACAAAAATTTAAGGTCTTTCCAAATGAATGCTGTCCTTAGTGTTGTGTAGACATTGCCTACCTTTTTTTTGTAACGGCCGGGTGCCGAATCTTTGCCGAATCTCCATCCCAAGTTTGGTTTTCTATTTATATCTTTGATAATGTGCTACTTCCGGCTGCATAAATGGCGACTATTACGTCTGCTAGTTCACTTCGTCGTCTAGACGGTCATTTCCAACTTTTCAGTGTTAGTGTATGTAATCATAGTCAAATTTATGTTTTGATAGGAGACCTTGATGTCATTCATCCTTAATTGTGTCTCTACTTTACATAAATTCATAAAGGGCCATCCAAATTCTATTTTAACTTACTTAGAAGGTCCACAGACTGGTCGCTTCGAGATAGATATATGGAGACAAAACTGTTTTATCTATATTCACAGATGATGATGTCAGGATAAGACAATCTGATATTACTGATAAGTTTTAGTCTAAATTGTTAATTGGAGGAGTTCTGTATTTGCCCACCGCTTCTTAAGGAAAGGTTATCAGACGGACCCATCAGTGGAAACCAAAAATAAATTCTATTCTCTCCTGGCCCTTCTGATAATAAAGTGGCAATTTATCTAGTCGCTGATCAAACTACCAATTCACCTGCTTATGACAATTCTTCACTGGCTTTTACCTACTTCCACCCACACTGAATCTTCTTCTTCTTCTCAGGTTCCGTGCCTGTCCCAGGCGTTGGAGGCTTCATGAACGATTTCTCTCCACATAACACTGAATCTACTTACTTATAAAAAAATTACCTTGATTCTCTATTTCTTTCTCCATTGTAAGCCAAAAGCGGCTGAGAATAGCAAATAACAAGTCATGGGACGTTCTCACCCTGGGTTATAATAACTTGATCCATCTGCACAGTCTGAAAGAGTAAGCCATAGAGGCCTAAAGCAATATATTTTTAGTGCTGAAAACTGTTTTTGGCGTTAAAAAAACCTTGCATCTACTAGATAACTAGATTGGCCCTGACAATTTGAAAGGTAACTAGTGTTAAAATAATGATAATGACGTAAAAGATAAATCAAGTCAGCTTGCTTCAGGGGACAACTTCCTACACAGCATATTTATTGTACTAGTTAGGGTCCTGCTCTATGGATGGCGAGTGGTTTTTACTATATATGGAGTATGGAGTCCCTTTATTTCTTCCCCCCCCCCCCCCTACCCCTTTTAAAAGTATCTAGATGCCGAGGAAAACCACCATAAGCTTGGTAGGGGCAGAATAAGTTGAATTTAAATTAAACAGCAATCTCAGGCTTTTCCTTTTAGTTTTAAATACACCTTTGGGATTTTAAGAACACGATTGGCATTCTTTCAGATTGTTTTATGGTCAACTTTTAATTTTAATTCTTTTGATGTTTCAGTAAAGTTGGTCAAGTGACATTACAATCATTATAATAGATCAGAGAAAGGCTGTCCTTATTCACAACACCCTTTTCTGTTGTCAGACAAATTAATCTGTGGGATGATTTCCGACTTATACGAGACAGAAAGTGGAAATGTATCAAGATTTAAGTTTTAAGTCTCAAAAGTGAAAATATCGGTTTTAAAGTTTTAAAATACTTTTAGTCTACACAAATTGTTTGGTCCATAGGTTGCAGTGCTTTTGATTTTTTACTCAGGATTAGAAGGAAAAGGGTGTTGCAAATAATCACTGCCTTAGAGGAAATCCCCCCTCTTTCATACCCTTGCTCATTATTGTTCCCTAATTTCTTAACTATTGAGTTTATAAATTCTGTGATGTCTCCACACTGAAAATAGCATGTTTACACTTAACAACAGAGCAAGAACTGACGAAACAAAAGAAGCATAAATTATGACTAAAGGTTGGGATAGACTCAGGGAGGGGGATGAAATTGGAGCAATTTACTATATCTCACATTTTTAATAGGCTGACTTCTCAAAATACTCAACCTTATTTCTCAAAGCGCTCGTCAGCCTCTGTTCTGTGTGTAACAGAAAGATTAGACATGAAATCTAAATTTAGACTGGCTTGCAAAATGATGCTGATGATACATAGCTTATTAAAAAATATGTTCAAGTACTGTTTGCGCTCTTCACCATTCACGCTAAGCTGGCAACCTGAGTGTATCAAAATCGTGGGCTTTGTTCCAGCCGTCTGCTTAGATTTGGATGATTCTTCTTGTTACATGAGAAGCCTATTCAATGGAAAAGAATTTAAAATTTCTCATATTGAGATAAATGGAAATATTAATAGACCTGTTTTATCAACAGTCACATTTTTTTTCAGTTGTATGAAGAAAATCTATATTCCCTGTAATTTCAAGTCAAATGAAGATTTGAAAAGGAAGCAGAGAGTGATAGAAAATGAAAGAGACAGGTACAATGGTAGTTAGAAACACCAAGAATGAAAGAGAGGAAGAAAGAGATAGGTAGAGAGCAGTGACGGCGCATTGCTAAAATTACATCATGAGATCCTTGCCTGATGATCTTTTTAAATAAAAATCTACCTACACAATAGAGCACCCTTTTTTCAAAATTTTCTGTTTGTGAAGTCACAAATACATTGAAGGCGAAAGAAAAAGCCAACGCTAATGAAACAAACTCCAACTCAATAACTAATAAACATCGTGTTTTGAAAGGTTTTTAAAATCCACACTACACAAATTTCTCCCTACAATCACATAATTCACTTATAACCTCTATATTAGATGATTAATCCATCACGTATTGCGAAGTGCAATGTGATGAATTGCACACAATTGCAATGTGTTAATAAAAAGTGTATGTAGACAGTTTTGATATGAGAGGCTTGTTGTCTGTGTAGCTGACAAGAGGAAAATGGATTGCGGCACACAATTCCATGCCATTCATGGTCGTAGCCTGGCTTACAAAAAATACTCGATGCCAGCTCTCATAGCAAAGGCTGTAACTATAAGAGTTCCGCATTTGCTTTTATACAAGCAAACAAAGGAGGGAAGGATCGCCAAGGTCTTCTCATGCATAATATGCCTTCTGAAACTGAAAGTACATTTTTTATGATAGCCTTCTGAGACAAAACAAAGCTATTTGTTAGTATGAAAAGTGGTAAGCTATTAAGGCTCCCTTACCATTTTTTTCTTTATTTCGTTTTCACGGATTATGCTCAACTTAATACAGAGCGAACTCATAAAAAAATGTCCTTCTCGGTTGTAATATTGTTTCATTTAGAGTCAAAGAGATGCTATAGTGCTGTTTAATGGAATTGACCCATGAAGTTGATTTTTTCTTTCAATCTTTTTTAGATCTTGGAGAGCACCATGTGAGATATTTGCAATTGTGACTTATCAGAATTCAAGTGTTCTGGAGAGGATTTCTTAAAATGGGCAATTCAAGATCAAGTAAAAACTGTGCTGTATCTTTGGAAATGCCTCAAAGAGAGAGAGACCTACACATTGCAGTGATGGGAAATGACAAACAGAATTTGCGCTCTGTTTTGAGTCAAGGTGTTGACATTAATTATCCATGGAGTAATCCAGCTGTTCCCAGCGTCAAAGATAGCACTACTCCCCTGATTGCTGCTGTTTCTCTGAACCATGTAGAAATTGTTATGGTAAGTTAATTATTTTAGTTTTTAAACCTTTTCGACTGCTAGAGATCAAGTTATTGAATCAAAGTCAGGACAATGTATCATTGCAACCGTATTGAATTTAAAATGAAGGGCTAAGGTATTTTATTTATTTTCATTTGCTTTTCAAGTGACTTTTCACAAACTTTTAATTTGTGAATAGCATTCTAGCAAGGCTTCTCCTGCTTCTTCTTTTATATTGACCGACTCAGTGAGATTGACTATTACTGTCATTTGTGTGTAAGACCCAACAATAAAAAATCAAGTTCGGATGGGCCATGTGAACCTTGACCTAAGAGTAATGTAATTAAAGCACTGGTGCTTGAAATTGTCCAGTGTGGACAAAAGTTTGTGAAAATTGAGCTTCCCTTAATTTTTTTCTGATATGAAGGGACTTTTCTATCATGGTTTGTTTATCTTTTGATTTGATTTGATTTTGAACTGGGATGTGATGCTGAATTTTCATGTCATTTTTTTTTAAGTTGTTGTGACATGAAACTATTACTCATTGGAAAAATGATTTGATTTCTCAATATTCTTTGACAAAGAAGAGAATAGGAAAAAATTATTGTTTTATGAATTTCAGATTCTTTTGCGAGGTGGAGCAGCTGTGAACAGAACTGACAGAAATGGCTGCACAGCTCTTTACAAGGCTGCCTACCATGGGAGATGCGCTTTAGTAGATATTTTAGTTAAAGCAGGTAATCCTTCAAATGTCATGTGTTCTGCTTTTGATTTCTTTTGCTTTACTTTTTATCTGAATTCAATTGATTTGTTACTTGTCAGGGATTTTTAAAAAGGTTTTTTGTTATAATGAAAACTTTAGTCAATAATTAATTCATTAATCTCTCAAACACTTTTCATGTCATATGAAATGAAATTTTTATTCATTATTGCCAAAAAATAATTTTAAAAATTCTAGCTTGAGATTTTTGTAGAGACTGGTCAAGTATACTGAGGAAAAGTAACTTTATAATTTTGAAGAGCAACGACACGAAAATATATCTACGCATTGCAAACAAAAATAATACCAAACAAAACCTTAATCATTCAATAATGAGGTGAACATTTTGTTTCATCAATGTAAGCTATACAGAGTTACTGACGCTTAATGACACAAGTCAAAATTCGATCGTGCAAATTTGAGCACAAATCTGAATATCTTGAAATGCGTTTCTTAAACTTTGACTGACTTAAGACATAAGGCTTTTTAAAACTGATCTCAGCTTCTTTTAAAAACAGATTCAATAACAATTAATCTTAATCTAATCAAATTGATTCAGTATGAAAGATAATGATTCAAACGGAAGAGTTGAACTGACATAATTGGCTGCAGTGTATTGTTAATGATACGGGTGCTTCCATTTGCTTCTCTGCAGGCTTGGAGTCATCATGATCAGTAATCTTTTCCATTCATCCTGTGCATGGTAAATCCCCAACCAAATCAGTCACTTCATATTTTCTCACCAAAGTATTTTCTGGGACCCTTTGAAAGTGTTTCCTTTTAAAATAGTCACCACAGGGGCAGGTCAATGATTTGATTACTTTGTGCCTAATTAAGTTTTGGCATGACTTCAACCAGTACTGCATTTGAACATTGAAAGTATAGCTGTTAAAAATCATTTTTTTTCCTACTGAACTGCAAACGCCATTGGTGCCTTTTCACTCATGGTGCATTGATGAGAAGCTCTACAAAGTATCAGATTGTTCTTTTCATGTTCCTGTCCTGGCCTATTCTTAATTTGTAATTTCCTCATTCGGGGAAGTTCCACCTCTTATGTTCCCTCCACTCCTTTACCTAACAATTGTGTTTGTCGACTTATGTCTGAGACGAAAGATAATAAAAAGTTATTGTTTCTCCAAAGATTCAGAGAAAAAAATCCCTAGTACATCAGGTTTGGGTTAATGCAAGTTTAAATTCAAGCATTTTCTTTGGTATTTTCATTCCTTGTTATTTGTTGTTGTTGTTGCCTTTCTTTTTTTTCTGACTAAAGTAAAGGCTTTCTATCTGACCTTTATTTAAGGCTAGGGTGTTCAGTTATTTTCTCTGTTACCTATTACCTATCTGCTTCGTGCCAGGTGGCACAAAAGGCTTCCACTTGAAGTCTCCACTCTGCCCTATCCACGGCTGCTCTCCTGGCTTGTCCCCATATCATCCATCCTGCAGCATCTCTTTCTTTCTCAACAGTCCTACGCCATGTGATCTTTGGTCTGCCACGCTTTCGTCTTCCTTCAGGGGCCCACGTCATTGCTGTTATCATATCATTCTCATTTCCTCTCCTTAATACATGTCCTATGTAATTCCATCTCTTTATAGTAAGTTCCTTGCTGTTATTTTCTCTGCAGGCTCTGTATTTCATTAATTTCCTTTTAAAAAAAAAGAGAGAGAAAAGAAAAATTGAGAGCACTCTAATTTTTTGTTGTTGTTGTTGTTGTTGTTATCCTTATCCCTTCTTACTGCCTTAGCAGTGCCGGGACAGTCTTGGAGCTGGGAAAAACTCACAAGTAATGAAGACAGGCAAATGATCAGTCCACCATGTGAGAGCACTCTTAGTGCTAATAATTTTGGAAATTCTGTTTGATTTGAGCCAACACTTTGCAATCTTTGCACATAATTCTATTTTGTTTCCCATCAGTAATTATCTGGGAAAGAATTTTTTTAAGAATAAATATTTATGCTGCATTAAGATCAACTCAGAGTACAATAAGGACAATCACCCATCCACCCTGCAGTACGGATAGTCCTGGTTGCCTATCCATCCTGCAGTATGGATAGGTCGTGGTGCCCATCGATCTTTCCATAAGGACAGGCCTTGCCTTCAATTAATTTACAGCTAGCTACAGGTGACAATTTTCTTTTCTGCTTCAGGTGCAGAGGTTGACAAAGCAGATAAAGAAAATCAGACACCATTGTACATTTGTGTTCAGAATGCTATTGTGCATTCCAGTTATGCCACTGTGAAAAGACTGCTTGCTGCTGGAGCATCTGTCAATTTGTAAGGATTTTCTTTTTATTTATATTGCTAATGATGCTGTTTTCATTTATAATACACTAGTGTTTCATTGATTATGATTAACTATATAAGATCACAATGGAACTCAGAGTGATAAGTGAAAGATTATTAATGAAGGCTTTTTTAAAGGGGGGGGGGGGATTGTTTTGTAGTTTTGATTTTTTTTTTCATTGTTTTTTATTGGTTTGGTTGGTTTGGATTAATAATTAACTGTCAGTATTTTTATAATGCATACTCATTTAGTCCTCAACATTTTACTTTATTTTTTGGAACGTATTTCTCAGTACTTAAGCTTACATATACATGCATGCCAGTTGTCCTCCTGGAAGTCGTATTGGTCTATCTCTTGCATATGACAGACATCAGCACATACACACTGCTTTGTTAAGTGCTTTTAGGATAATTATTATAAAATACTTTTGGCTGGCATGCATGTATGTGGTTGTAGTTCTTAATACCATTCCACAAGCATACTTTTGCAATGAATTATGCCAAAACGCAGAGTATGGCGGTGAAATTATAAGTTTTATGGTAATAGCCTATTTAACTAATACCTAACTGAAAAACAGTGAAACAAAGACAATTTAATTGTCAGGGACTGACTTTGGAGAGTAGTAAAAGAAAAGAAAAACTTCTTGAATTAATACTAGAGTGAACATCCAAACTTTCATCATATTCTTTAAGAAACAGGCCAGTACGGAAGTATATTTATCTTTGACAATTTGAATGATACTGTCTCACTAGTTTCAAAGTCAATCCTGACAATGAAAAATATGTTCTTCTTATTGTGACAGTTTTAGTTGTTGATAACAAAATCTTTTGTCATCCCTTTTTTCATCTTTAGCTGTGATCGTTATGGCCGTGTCCCATTACACAGTGCTGCACATTGGAAACTGAAAGATTTGATACGCATTTTATTAGAAGCACAAAGCTATGTGAATGTTATAGACAACAAAGGAAGGACTCCATTATATGTGTGTGTGGCATCATTGAGTACTGGGTTATACAAAGAGGACCTAAAATATCAAATTCCTTGTATAAAGGTGAGTCTTGAGAATGTCTTTTTAATGTCATTTCATTGAGTTACTCGTTTAAATTTTCAAAGGCAGGCTCTCCCTTTCATAGCTCTTGTCTGATAGAATACAAACACACAATGCCAGAAACCTTGTCTTAAGCAGGGTTCCAGAAATCCTATTTGCTTTTTACATAAATGACGGCACTGGCACATAAGTCATCTCCAAATTCTTACAACTAAATTTCACAACTATTTTCTCTCTGAATCATCCCCCAAGTTTGGATAAAAGCTAACCTTACCTAGCCATATTCTGATCTTCAGTTTGTTGTTTTTCAGTGGTAAACTTAATTTTTGACATGAAATGTAAAAGTTGGCCATGCTTGTGTTTTTGAGTGGCTTTGAGTGTATGATATAATAACAAAGTGTATAAGTTTGTAAGCCATGAGTGGAACAGACTTACATTGCAAACACAAACACGAAAGAAGCGAGTTGGGTATAATCAGCTGTAACTCTTTGAATTCTCAGCAAATTGCAGTTTTCATCAAATTAATACCCATGCACTTTTGCAGTGGCTACTGAAGCGTTCAACTCAAGAGAGAGATTATAAATAGGGGCCATTGGTGGATGTCCCTGGTGGGCACTTCTGATTCTATTTCTTTTCTTTAATACAACTATCGTCTTACTCCCCCCCGCCTCACCCCATTCTTGTGTTTCCTGTTTCTGTTGTCTTGTCTTATTTGGTTTTCAGTGATGATCTCCTTTTTCATGTCTCTTGGTAGATAACTCCAGAGTCACAAGTTAGGTGTACAGAGTACTTAAGTACACAAAGGGGGTTAAAAGATCCTGGGTCTTCCTGAACCATTATGCTATTATGGGTGGTGGCCATTGCCTATTTTTTGTAAGGAGATATTATGGGTTTTTTTCATCATAAATCTGTGGTATTGTGTGTTTTGAGAGAGGATTGTTTTTAGTGTAAATCATCTTTCTGCTGTTTGGAGTTGGATCTGTTCCCTCTTTGAACCAATTCTATCATCTTACTTTCCCCTTAGATCCTCTTTGACCCTCATGTGTCATAAAACCCTAAATATGCCAATAAACAAACAAGCAAACAAACTATTATTGTTTTTTCATTTTCTTATTATCTTTTTTCATCTCGAACAGGAGGAAAAAAATTATAATTGATTACCACTAGTTCAACACAAACATTTATCAATACATGTTTTCAAAGTTTATTTTGGCACTTAAGAATATCATAGCAGGAGTTAGTCTTTATTTCTTAGGGGCTCAAAGCTAAATTGTTATCTCTTTCTGTGCCTTTCACATGCCTAGGAGCCCTATTGCACAGAGATTTATTTTTTTCTTTTGCTATGCGTATAAACATTAATTGTTTTCTTTGTTTACCAGATATTATATGCTGCTGGTTGTGACATGCTAAACCTTCAAGACTGGCTGCGTTGGAAAGGGTCAGGAATACCCCCAGAGTTGCTGGCAGGAGATGAGAATTTCTTGAAATGGTACAATTCTGCAATGTCCTCACCTCCCTCCTTGCACAATCTCTGCCGAAAAATCATTCAGCAAAGACTAATAACCTACGACTGTCCTGGACTTGTCAAGTGTGTTGCCCAGTTGCCAGTACCTCCTTCTCTGAAAGTTTATTTGTCTCGGAAAATGTTCCACCTTCCTTTACCGTAGTCTTTACCTGAATATTTTTTGTGTATTTTGTATGTTAGTGATGCGAGAGCAGTGTGCACGTTTGTATGTGATGCAAACAACTCTAAACATGTCATGTAGAGTCAAGGTAATTACAGCAAAATGCATAATTGGTACGCAATCTGAGTGTGACTATTAATCTCATTTTCATAGTGATTGAATCTGTCAAATCTTTTTGATGTTACAGAATAGTCAGCACCATCATATTCTCTAGATAATGTTGTTTGTTTTCTTTTCCTTTTGAATTCAAGTAAGTGCTACTGTCATATAATTTACATGTGAATGAGAATAGGGTTTTCCTGTCATCATTATTTAGAATACTTAGATAAGAAAAACATTCTTTAGTAACATCATTTACATCATGTAGTAAAACTTGATTATTCTAAATAGGCCTCCTTCCAGGCTTTACTGTTGTTTTAGCCAATAGTTCTAGAACTAGGCTTGAAGAATTTGCTCATTGCTCATGGAGAGAAAACTGCATAATTCCAAAGGTACTTCTTTCATAGCACTTTCTATACAAAGTGTATCGTGGTGACCCAATCAATTCAAAGCTATCTGATAGTCTGGACACTTCTAGGGGCCTGTTTACAAAGACAGGGAGAGACAAGTAGACAAAGAATTACATTGTATTGTTCCAAGTCGTTCTGAATATCTTTTTGACATCTCCTGTTTAAAAAAAACAAGAAAATAGGAAATCTCTCTCTCTCTCTCTCTCTCTCTCTCTCTCTCTCTCTCTCTCTCTCTCTCTCTCTCTGTACATATATATATATAAACATATATATTTATATATATATATATATACAACATATATACATATAGTATACATTTAATAAATCGAACCCCACACAAGGAGACTACTGCACTGCACTTCAATTATGAACTTTGTACCCTCAAACATGACGACGAGGCGGACAAAGAGTGGAGTACCTGCCTATGTAATAGTTTATGGCTGTCAGAGCAGAATTGGAGGGACTACAGTGTGACAGCGGACGGCACTGACAGCTTAATGGATGGCTTTGTCTTCGTGAGAGCCGCCATAACAAGATTAGCAGCACGGTACCAGAACTGCAGTATATCTAGTCGGTCATTGATACGTTATTGTTAGTTATGGTTTACTATAACTGTATAGAACGTTATTGCTCGTTTTGGTTTATTATATCAACCTTAGCAATATCGATGCTTGTTGATTGTGGTTTTTATTAATCTTTAACATTGTAAAAGCAGTGCTTTTGTGTCTGTTCATAAATTTAGTCGGAATGGAAAAGTAGTCACAGATACGACAAGATCATAATCTGTAGGATAAGGTGAAAAAAACCCAAAGAAAAAAACAAACAAAAACAACAAATGAAGAGTAAATATTATAGCAAGGATTGGAAATAAAATCTTGGATTTAAAGTTAAGAAAGAGAAGTCTGAAAAATACTTTTTATGTCTTGGGGAATATGTAGTTAGAAAAAAATACAACAACAATTAATCGAAAGATTATGAAGTGAAAGACAAAGAGCATTGTTTATTGTATTATAACAAATAACTTATCAAAACATTAAAAAAAAACCCACATAGACCGTCTACAGTTTTTAAGTCTCCCTATTGGAGACACTGAAAGGGAGAAGCGTCCATCAGATCAGGATGGTCAAGTCTGTGTGTCTTCTATTCCTGATGTAATGATTCTTATTTGTTTTCCATACTTAGCCTTTTGGATTTTGTTATTACTAGAGTCTCTGATTAGCCTTAGGTTTTATTCACACCATTCCTGAAGGGAGCGGGGGGGGGGGTGGAGAAGCTGCAGATACTTTGGTTTTCCTCTCCTACTGCCCTCCTCCTTCACGTTTGGATATTATCAGAGATGGCGTTTTCAAAATACTCTCATGAGACAAGGAACGGTGGAATCTTTGTTTGTTTGTTTTTGTTATTTTTATTTATTTTTTAGGTATCTTATTTGTTGTTTTTGTTTTGTTTTTTGTTTTTTTATTTCTTTGTCTTCGTTTTATTTTGTTTATTTTCTGGGGGGGGGTGGGGGGGGTTAACTTTGATTTTCATTTTCCCGTCTGATTAATTAAATAGCCACACAACAAGCTTTGCATTTAATTTGTCAAATAAATAAAAGTTGACTAGTTAATCAGCCATACCAGTCTGGTTTTTTTCTTTATTTCCTTTTGTTTTCAATTCACCGTAATACAAACACGAAGGACCTGTTCTAACAACTGGTTGTTCTCAGTCGCCGCCACCCCTCTCTCTCTCTCTCTCCCTCCCTCCCTCCCCCTCTCTATTTCTCTCTCTCTCTTTCTCCCTCTCACCCCTCTCTCTCTCTCTCTCTCTCTCTCTCTCTCTCTCTCTCTCTCTCTCTCTCTCTCTCTCTCTCTCTCTC
>JBCIKM010205604.1:0-12721 GCA_039654465.1 Melibe viridis | reverse complement strand
GTGTGTGTGTGTGTGTGTGTGTGTGTGTGTGTGTGTGTGTGTGTGTGTGTGTGTGTGTGTGTGTGTGTGCATGCGTGTGTGTGCGGGAATGTGTCTGGGTGCGTGCAAGGGAGTGTGTGTACTGGGGAGAGAATGATCAGTTATTGAGAGCTGCAAGCTCTTTGTAACAATGAAAAATTGATAACTAAATGTTTTAAATAATGTTTATGTTCTGTATTAAAATAATGAGTATTATGTGAATATAAAAATGATCAAATTTATTTGTTTTGTTCTGTAAATCATGTCCCTTCATACCACATAAGCAGTGTCGGGACCCAGCTCTCAGGAGCCAAGAAAAACTCTGGTGCACAAGAAATGGAGACAGACAAAGGATCGGTCCACCGTGCCTAATCTTGCGTGGCATAATGAGAAATACAAGGGGTATTACTCAATCTCAAGCAAAACAATAGTTGCTGTTGCTTTGGTGGGACCTGCTCATTGATATCGATTTATGAGCCCATTTACCACAGGGCAGAATTAGTCAAATATTCAATGCTTTTAAAAAATCCTAATCCTAATCGTTTTCTTTTTTTTTTTTTTGGAGTGAATCTTTTAGGAGACGAGTGAAATGAACTCAATTAAGCCGGTTATGATATGGAGTGAACAATTGAGTGACAGTGTCATAGAAATAGTGGCGTTCAAGGAACTTTGCAGTGGAACTATAATCCTGTGAGCTCTAAAGTGACAATTTTGGCAGTGGTGTTGTTTTAAGTATTTGGTTTTGTTGTGTGTGTCAGTTGTCAATGTTAGTGATCTGTTGAAGAGCGAAAGGCAGATTCTTGGTTGTAACCTCGAAGTATGACATGACTGGTTAATACCGAATTTAAGTGTTCTTGTGTCTCTGGTCCCCATCTCTTCCATGTCTCTCTCAGTCCTCATTCTTTACTATTCCCTATGAGTTTGTGCCCCATTTGTTTGTTGACAACAGGAATTCATTGTATTACATTGTTCTATTATTTGTATATGGCAGATTGGTAAAGGGGCATATATTTCTTTTTGTAAAAACTTTTTGATTTCTAAATCTCACTTTACTCATTGAGCTGGTCACTTAAAAGTTATCGGGGTACCTCTTGGATTCCCACAAAAGGGTTCAAACCTTGTTCCGGTTGCGAGTGCAATTTGAATTGAAACAAGCCCTTGTTCTGCAAAGAATGAAGAAGGCAGAAAGAAGAAGAAGAAGAAGAAGAAGAAGAAGAAGAAGAAGAAGAAGAAGAAGAAGAAGAGAGAAGGAAGGATTAGAAGGAAGGAAGGAGGACAAGGAGGGAGGAGGAGAAGGAAGGAGAAGAAGGAAGAAGAAGGAGGAGGAGGAGAAGGAAGGAGGAGGAGGAGGAAGAGGAGGAGGAGGAGGAGGAGAAAATAAGGAGGAGAAGGAATGAGGAGGGGAAGGAAGGAGGAGGAGAAGGAAGGAGGAGTATAAGGAACGAATGAAGGAATGAAAGAGGAGAAGCTGGAGGAGGAGGAGAGGGGAAGAGGAAGAAGTTGAAGATTTGACTTGAAAAAATACTTTGCTTATCTAAATAGCAGTTCCCCCAAATTAAGCTTTCTAAGGTAATTCTAAATAGCTTTATACCCTTGAATTTGTTTGTTCAGAGAAGCTTACAGTTTTTTTCATCTGAGTTGTCGCCACAGTTGTCCAGTCCATCACACTGTCTCCAGCTGGGGAGGCATTTGAAATTGTCACACAGGAAGTGACTACTGCCCTTGCAAATCACTTGTTCACATGCAGTAGAGGTTTCATCCGAGTCATCACCACAATCATCCTCACCATCACACATCCACAATGTTGGAATACAGACCTGGTCAATGACAAACATACACTTTGTTAATTAAAAAACAAAACAACAACAAACATACACACAAAAAAGAAACTAAACGGTTTTAAATGCCCTTAATCATGAACCCATACCATCCAGTGACAGCATGCTGCATCACTTGGAATGGAGGCCTCTGGAGAGATGAAAAAACGTTGCACGACTTGCATTACTTTACAAGATTGAAAATAAGGAAGTTGCTATAAGCAAGGAATGACGCCTTTTAAGACAAAGAAGATTGACAAGAAGCATGCCTAATAAAAGCTACCAGTTACGATCCACAAGAAGCGACTACCATAAATATTCATTTGCCCAGGCACCATTCGAGACTGGAACACCTTCCCTCAGGAGATTGTGTCCTCTCCGTCACTTGAAGCCTTCAAAGCCTTAGTGACAAAACAACTGAATTCGGATCTCCCTGTTTTTACCCTTTAGTGGCACATTTCCATACCTGTATTGAATGTATTGTGATTCTTGTTGTTGGTTGCTCCCTTACGTTTAAGTTTTTTGTCCCAGTCCTGTTCTCAGTGTTTTACATGTAACATTTTATATTAAATATTCATGTTGAAAAAGGGTATCTATCCGAAAGGTTTAGTGTAGTTTTTCTCTTTTCTCCCTTCCAAAGCTCAAATACTCGTGGATGTTTGCTTTATATATTTTTATTTAGACTAGAAGTAAGTACCCGCTGCCAGCCGGAGGAAATAATCTTGATCCAACCACCCACCCACACACAACCACACACACACACACACACCCGCACAGACACCCACAGCCACACTCCAAATACCTACACCGGCCGCATACACATCTACCCGCACCCACTGGCACCCGCAAACACCCACAAACTCACACCCACATCCATTCACCCGCACCCACCGGCACCCGCAAACACACACCCACATCCATTCACCCGCACCCACTGGCACCCGCAAACACCCACAAACCCACACCCACATCCATTCACCCGCACCCACCGGCACCCGCAAACACCCACAAACCCACACCCACATCCATTCACCCGCACCCACCGGCACCCGCAAACACCCACAAACCCACACCCACATCCATTCACCCGCACCCACCGGCACCCGCAAACACACACCCACATCCATTCACCCGCACCCGGCAACTGGCTGGATGAATGTGGTTGGGCAAAAGTGGGGATTTCAGGCAAAAGGTCCTTTATAGGGCGTGCAACATACAACATCAGAGGTTGTATCCAATCTTCACAGAGCATATCATACTGAGTACCAAATCAGCACGTCAGAAAGTGATCACTTACACTTCTGTGTCTGGTGTGAACAGATACTTTCTGATGACCTCCCAGTTCTATCACTGGAGCTTCTTCCTCAGAGTTTCTCAGATTTCAAAGTAAGTAGAGTTACCTTATTAATCATGTGAAATTAGTTTGAAAGGAAATTCAATGGCTTTTACGCTCTTGGTTATTACCACTACGCTCACTTGAGGATTAATCATGTCATTGACATACAAGTGCTGCAGACAAAATCCCTATATTAGATGCAGAAATTGTCAAAAGGAATTTCAATCATTGGAATTACATGGAATAATGCACCATACAAGGAAAGAAGGTGTATTGGAATATTTGGAGCCATTAGTACCAAAACCAGACTCGATCCCAAAAGTTGATGTTAGAATTATTGATGGTGCTGCCTTTGCAAACATATTTACCTTTAAAGACATTTAGGGACTATTCACAGTTGGTATTCTTGCCTGATATAAAACATATGCTGCAGTACGTTGTTGGCGTGGGTGTTGTCTGGGATGTTTACAAAGAGAACAGTCTAAAGATACGGACATGGAACTGTGGGAATGTGAATCATCTGCAGATTGATAACACCACGAGGATTCCTAAAAGCTGTAAGAAATTTCTTAGCTATGATGCAAATAAGGACACTTTCTTTGAACTCCTGGCTAGTGCATTATAAAAAACAAAAACAAGTGATCAATAAAAAAATCCTGAATGCTGTATCGTCTCCTACAGCATGTATGTTAGGCTTGTGTAGCACACAAGAAGAAGCAGATACTGGACTCTTCTTCTATGCTTCTCCTTCATTCCATCATGGTTACAAAAAAGTGATGATAATGCAACAGATACTGATGTGGTGATCATTGCAGAAGCAGTATCAAGTGTTTTCAGGAAGTGTGCAGTTTTGATAGAATTTGGACATGGTAGTCAGTTCCGTCACATCCCATGCCAGGTGATAGCAAGTGAATTAGGAAAAGATTCATCTTGCTGACTTTTCTTTTGCATGCTGTATCAGGATGTAATACTGTTTCAGCTTTCCATGAGATTGGAAACAAAACAGCTTGGATTGTATGGCGCAGTATGTCTCACTTAGATCAGGTCTTTTCTAGGTTATCCAATTACACCAAGCCAAATTTTCTAAGGAGATTTAAAACAGATGGAAAGATTTGTATCAGCACATACCCCTACTCAGCAGGGTAATAAATGATACCAGAAAGCAGATGTTAGCTTCAAATTGAAGAAAAGACTTCATCCCACCATTACTATATGCCCTGGAACGGCATATAAAAAAGGGCTGCATATCAAGCAGGGCACGTCTGGGGACAATCGCCTGTAGAAAAACCCTGAACTTCCACCACCACATGTTATGTGGGTTTAGCAAAGAGAACCATATGTTTCTACATGGAACCCATACTGGACAAGTGGTACTGAAGCATCAGATACATGAAGGGAATTATTGAAATACAGATGTACCAATTCTTGCACATAAGGATGTAAGTGTGTAAAAGACAATACTCCATGTACAATGTTGTGCATCTGTTCAGGGCAGAGTACAAGAAAAAAAAAAATGAATCAAAGTACAGCAGTGACTGTTTTTGCTGATACTTTAACAACTTTGCCAAATTTTGAAGAGAAACTGTTTTACCAAACATAGGGCAGCTGAAGTGCTCATTTTTTTGGGTTTTCTTCACGTTAAAATGTTTTTTTTTAATGGTTTGTTAAAAATTACTCACATGATGTATTTCAAATATGCTTTATTCTATTTCTTGAAACCATGAACATATGAATAGACACCAAACTCACTTAAATCGGAGCATTTATATGTTAATCATAGGCAAATACAAATTTTGAAGGCAGCCATTTTGAATACCTAATTTTTGGTGGAAAACACTGGAGCTAATTGTTGTTTTCCGTAATTTTCTAATTCCTTGCACTCGAAAACCCTCAGGTGCAAATTTTCATACTTCTAACTGGAAGTGCACGCCAAGTTCACATATCACCCTACTAGTACGGTCTTTAGGACTGACAGGGCCTGATGCTTGGCAAACATGCTTTGTGGCTGACAAGGTAGATGGCATTACAAAGTTCTATGAGACAAAAAGAGAGAAGGATTTTTCAATGAGTGAAAGTCTGTGTGGCCAGTATTTGAACATCGTTAAAAACGTCTTTGTGTCTCTTCAACTTAGTTTCATTTTAAAAGATACTCGATCATTTATTCACAACACACATACAATATAGTCCCTTGATCTGACTCCACTGTATAATGTATTTTGATGGGATTCACTGTCAACCCACTAATTGAAAATGGTGAGTTCCTTACAATGTAATAACATCACAAACCACAACTTACGTGATTTTGACATTCAAACAAGTTGTGGGCACAGTAAGATCCGTCTGGATATCGAGCAGTGCAGTTGCTTTCATCTGATGCATCAAGACAGTCCTGAATACCATCACAGAGGTTGACTCGATTGGTACAGTGACCATTGAGACAAGTAAACTGATCTTGTCTACATTTGTGGAAATCTGGGATTAATAAAAAAAAAAAACATCTTTTTTTCTTCAACACGTTTAATGTTTGCAGGGGATGACAATGAACAGAAAATAGTATAGGCACAGTGCTGCTATAAAAAAGAAAATCAATGCCCTCTTTTATCATTGAAAAAAAATACATATAATATACATTCAGGTACGGTTTACAGCTTAAAGTCCAAACTGCTGAAGGTTGAATTACTATTACATTATTACACTATTATTTGGCGCCTAGAGCCTCCTGCCAAGGTGGGGGTAGTTTTTGCGCATTATAAATGTGCATTATTATTATTATTATTATTACATAAGGCTGACCGTAAATAAACCCTAAATATTTTGAAATAAGAATTGTATTGATTGTATCTTAGCTATGCAAGAATGCAAATTCTGAATTACGCAGATACAATTGTGTACAAATGATAATAAAAGCAGAAGATATGATGATGGGTTAAAAGCAAAGTGTTAAGCGTAACAGTAATTATTTTGTCTTCAATGACTGAGTGAAAACTGAGGAAATCTGTAACGGACTCAAGATAATAAATAATATTACAGAAATTTGTGATGTTATATTATTTTTAAATTTCATTTTAGACTTGATGCTAAGCCACCGAATTATAGTTCTTCAATATTTGATGAGATGAGAACCAGTCTAGTGTTATGTATAGGCTGGAACTGGAAGAGATTGAATAAAAGGCATACGTGGTGGATTGTTGCTTATTTGTTTTGAAAACCATAAAGTTGAGCATTTATGCCTCTTTTTTATAACCATAGATAATTTCTAATTGGAACCCGAAATTGGCCATTTTCTTTCACAAGGGTCATAGTCACAGAAAATAGTTTTAGGTGGTATTCAGTGGACTTGAAGTAAATTATAAAATGTATTGTTGTTGCAGGGATTCAACAACTGAAAACAGTTTTCATAATTTGAATGTAAGTTAGCGTAATCCATATTTCTTTGCTGAAGAAAAACAGATTCTTTTTAGTTATGAAAACAACGAACCTCTCAAATATAGAAGGGGGGCTGCGGGAAGCTGTACATGGAAAGCAAAAAGCGACGGGTATGGAAGCTTCCAAAAAGAGAAAACAGAGACAAACTACAATGGACGTTTCGGGTGATACCCTTTCTCAACAAGGACAATATATACATAAATATATATAATATAACATATAATACAATACAATAAGAAAGGGAATGGGACAAAAACGACAACTTAAGGGGGCAACCAACGCAAACAATAACAATACATTCAATAAAGGTACAGAAATGTGTCACACGCAGAGCTGAAAAAGCGTACCACAGATGGAAGATGGCAATGAAAGGAATAAAGAAACTCACATGCCAGCGAATGAATGATCCATGTAGAAAGGAGGATCGAAAAGACAGTATGAGGGAAGATTAGAAAGAGAGAGGGATTAGGGGGAGGGAGGGGAGTGGCAGGATATAGACTGATGATGTTAAAATCAAAACCATTGGGCTGCAGAGTGCAGAGGGTCAGGATCAGGATCATTTCTGTAACAGAGCTGAAGGACTGTCTAACTTCTCGACCCCATCATTCCCAGGCGGGTTGAAATGGCGTGCCACAGGTTTATCCTCATCATTCTGGACATCTCGTAAAAGGGCGGTAAAACGGTCACTCAGACGATGTAGAGTTTGTTCCGGCAGTGTTTACACCGGATAGCGTAATCAAGATTTCTACTTGTACATGATGAGTTGCAACGCACATCCCACTCCTTCCGCGGGAACGTGATCTTTAAATCCAGGCAGAAGTAGGAGCAGGTCCTGAATCTCGGTCTGTCACACCTGCGGGGCGGGAGAGCAACTGAGCCAGTTCTTAGACGCCTTTGGACAAGCCAGTTACGCAGATTGCGATCACGCCTGTATGCGACCAATGGTGATGAAGGCATCACTGGCTTGTCTCTCGCTAGGTTCATCTTAGTTGTACCATGACCGCACCCTTATGATGTGGAGAGCCACAAGTCACACCAGCCGGACTGATTTGGTCTACATTCAGGGGAACCTGGACTCACAGGGATCTATCAACAACGTCCTAACAACCATGCGTTCCCATTATTTAAAAAACTAGGAGTTATATTTCAAACGGACAACGCCCAATCCCACACTTCGATGATCACCGTGGACTTCATGCAAAACAAAACAACGTGTCTTTAAACTTCCCGGATCTCAACCCCATCTAGCATATTTGGATCATTTTGGACAGGCAACTCAGCAGGTGAGTTGTCAGCGCTGACACCCCCAAACTCCCGATGAACTGCTTCGTATGCTAGAAGAGGAGTTAGGAGCCATCACAATTACTACCATTTGCAATATCATCATTTCCTTGCCTAGAAGGTTTGCAGCACTTTCGTAAGCAGCAGGGGGACTAATACCGTAACCCCCCTTATGACGCTCAAAATGGACGGCCATGTGAGCTTCTCCCTTCTGCTAAACTCATTTCTTGAATGATAACTCTTTCTCGACAATATCCAAGTTTCAGGGACTTGGTTAATTTCTATTAAAAGTTATAGCGTTCCTCGCACAGTGCATGTTTTAAGTATATTCTTTGTATGCGTTTATTTGTTGTTGTTATTTTTTGAGAGTATAAAACTCACGCGCTGCCTTCTAGTCAGATTTAGCCATTCATTGGTGATTTCATCACAAAGCGTCCTTAACCATCATGTAGCCAAGGTCACTATGCTATATAATGAACATAATTACCATTGTTTACATCTTTTCATAAAGTCTTTGCTGAGCAGTTTCAATTCTTTGTCCAGTACTATAAAAGAGACATATGTGTATATAACTGCAATAGTAACAACCGAGGGCACAATTCCCATCTCCCATGCTGCCCTCAAATCTGGAAAACTGAGTAAATAACGGTGTGGTTCCATGAGCATCAGCCTATACGACTATGCAGACTTGAGGAAAGGGGGTCCCAACTTTTTAAATATTTTTTTTTTTATTAGAAATATCTTTGGTCTAGAGATGGGTAGGAAGATGACTTGTTGTCAGTAGAGGCAGCTTAAACTTGCTACCAACTTATGCAAACCTAAGCGGTGTCTTTTAAAATGGGCGAACCAAAAAAGAGCATGCTTAAAATCCATTTTTTCTCATGAAATCATCAACTGCAGTTTCCGTAGAATCACACATGTTTTTCTTACATATTTGCTAAACATTTCTAGACATATTACATAGAACTGTGTGTGCTCACCTCTACAAAATTGTTCTGACTCATCGCTTGCATCCCCACAGTCATCATCATGGTCACACTTGAACCTTCCTTGGATACATTTGTTGTTTTTACAACGGAATTCAGACTCTGAACACTTTCGGTAGCTGTCTTCTGAAAATTGTTTTTTTTTTTTAAATAAAAGTTATAGCATTTGTTAATTAGTTATATATAACGGGAGTAATAAGTAGAGTTTTTAAAGCGATATGCGTGACTCGCATATATATGTGTGTGTGTGTGTGTGTGTGTGTGTGTGCGTGCGCGTGTGTGTATGTCTTTGTATGTGTGTGTGTGTGTGTGTGTGTGTGTGTGTGTGTGCGCGCGTGTGTGTATGTCTTTGTATGTGTGTGTGTGTGTGTGTGTGTGTGTGTTTGTTGTTGGTATCAACTCTGTGGATTCTGGGGCCTTGTGTAATTGCATGTATTAATCACATAGATGAAAATAAACAGAAAATAGTATAGGCACACTACAGGTGAGACATAGCCATAGAGAAAAAGGAACAAAAACCCGAAGTCTTCGGAGGAGGGAATCTAACCCAGGACATGCCACGGCACAGATTTGCCTGGCCATTGCCAGAACAGCTGGCTTACCAACGGAGCCATCCGCCATTCTAAAAAAGTGGTTTCAAGCTCAGGGATAAACCCGTGTCGCTGACAGTGACTTCCGCTGAAAAAAAAACCCCAGGAACAATTCACTGATATCACACGTAAACAAACAAACAAACACTGCTTTGGTTGTCCCTTCTCTCTTGGCGACACAGTACACAATACAGAAAGACAAACGACTCGTGGAGAGTATGCTCCAAAATGGTGTGCATATTAGCATCTGAAGAAAAGAGGAGCTCGCACTAGGATATGAAAATAAACAGATAATAGTATCAGCATAGTGCCCATGTGAGTCCCTTGGCGACAGAGTACACAAAAACACAACACAGGAAGACAAACGTTAATGGGAGTAAACCAGTGAAAGGGCTGAAAAAACTCTCCTCGTTGAGGAGAAATTCATCTGATGGATTCGCATCCACGAACACCTTACAGGAATGAGTGCATCAACTGATTAAAGGTGCATCGACTTCAATTTTTTTACGCGTCAACCTCTTGTTTGGTGCATTAACAGACACCACCGCGAAGTGAAATTTCATGACGTTTTTTTCAAACTGACATCTTTGAGAAAAATAATGATGTCAGTTGATACGCCTCACAGTAGCTTTTCTTTCTTTTTTTTGGTAAGAACTCTAAGATAAAAAGCCAGCTTAGTTACCTGTCATTGAAGATTTGGGATTTATGCATAGCCACCCTTAATCTATTTTAATCATTTAATTTATTATAGATGTCAGAAATCTAAAAAGCAAAAATAAATTGCTTGCAAATGACAATTAAGATTATTATTATTATCATTATTATTGTTATTATTATTGCTATTATTATATAGAAATTGATCAAAGATTAAAATCATGACCGACAGACATGTTAAGTTCAAAAGCATTTTTTTAAATAGCTAGCTGTTGGTACTGGTAAAAACAAAATTGCAATATACTAACGGCATTTTGAATCATCTTCATCAGAATTGTCTCCACAATCATCATCAAAGTCGCACATCCATCTTTTGGGAATGCAACGTTGGTTCTGGCATTTAAAGTCTCCTGTTGAATGACACACAGGGCAATTTTCTTTCTTCTCATCGGAGTTGTCCCTGCAGTCATCCTCCCCATCACATCGCGCCCAGTTAGGGATACAGCGATAGTTGGTCTCACACCGCCACCAACCTAAATCGCACTCCTTGGAAGCTAAAAAAGAAAAAGAAAAAAAAGAAAATATTCTTAAAATTGTACCTTTTAATAAGAAGCTGCAATGGTTATAAAAAAAATATTCACAATACGGGACAACCCCTAAAAAATACAAAGAAAAGAGAAGACTTTCTTACTTAATGTTTGCACATTTCACCTCATGGCTTGAATGTTTTATTTGTTCATCATGTACACCTGTATGCACGTACCCTCGCAGATACACACGCACGCACGCACACAAGCACGCAAGCACACAAGCAAGCAAGCAAGTGTGCGTGTGTGCCTGTGTGGGTGGATGGGTGTGTATATGTGTGTCTGTGTGTGACTGTGTGTGTGTGTGTATGTGTCTGTATGTGTGTGTGAGTGTGTATGTGCGTGAAATGTGAGTGAGTGTGTGCAAGCACATGTTTGCATATTGTAAAAAGTTTTGAGTCTTCGGCGGAAGGCCATACTTCTGAGATGTCTCCCACTCCTCCACTTTTGAAGGGTCAGGCACAGACCACAGCTTTCATTGATGAACAAAACAAACTTAAATATTAAATGTATTAAATGTTGTGCACTTTAAAAATTAATTATCATCCATACAGATGGTTGATATATACATTCCATACAATATGAAGTTTTCATTTAATTTTAAATTAGTCAAATCCAAATTTTATTTTAACAATCTAAAGTGAAGCGATGAAATTTCTGGTGGCCATTTTGGTTCTGATACAATGATTATTCATCACGTGCCATGGATTGTCGAGTTTTGACAACAGGAGACCACACCTCAAAAAAACACCTATGATTCTTTTACAAAGCCTCCAGCCATCCATGAAATAACAGAAATATCTATTATAAATTTTCTGACTGTCTGTCTGTCTGTGTGTTACCAAACTCCTCCGCTAAGAGACAACCGATTTTGACAATTAAGATGTCAAATCAAAGATCTAACTCCGAGGAATGTCTATGGGTATTTTCATCTTAATTACAACAAGGATGACTTCACAAATTAGTATTTTCCATTTTATTAGGGAAAAGAGACATTGAATTTAGTCTAGCAACCATTTAAATTCACCGTGAGACATGACTCGCACGCACACGAATTAGAGAGAGAGAGAGGCGACACTGCGGTCATTGGCGACTCAAGAAAAACAACAGGAAAAAGTAGGGTGGGGGGGGGGGGGGAATCAAGCGGATGGTGGTGAACCTATTATCTAGGGTAGTAGTTTGTAATATGCAGAAATCAGGCAGCAACGGGAACTTCTTTTCCATTTTAGTTGGGCAAAGAGAGAGTTGGTTCAATCGCCGCAATTTTTTAATCGCGATGCCTCGCTGCCCCTACGTCAGCGACAGGCATTAGTAGCTTTCGTTTGCGTTGTCACGCTCGAGGTGAGCGGTGGAACTGTGCTTTTTCACCTGGAGGGAGAGGGGATGGGTAATAATTTTGTGGAAATAATATGGAAAAAGAAAAGAACACTCTGGAGGACATGTGCAATATTATTACCAAACAGGTGGTGATGAATAGAAGACATTTTGATTCTCCCTGCTGAGCAATCTTCGCAAATAAGGTCTCACTTCGAGGAATGTCTACTGGGAATTTCATATTAGTAAGTAACGGATAACTTTACAAATAATTTCCCCCACATTAGTAGCTTAGGAGAGAGACAACGAATACGACGCCGCGTGATAAGAGGCTGCTGGTGACTTGGATGAAGGCAGGGAAGGGGTGGGTGGGGGGGGGGGGGGATTGAAACACGAGTGAAAATCAAAACATAGTTTGGAGTTAAGCAGCCAAGGCTGCTACGGGTTTCTTGTCTATTATAAATTTTCCGACTGTCCATCTGTCTGTCTGTCTGTCTGTTACTAAACTCCTCCACCCAGAGACAACCCATTTTGGCAATTAAGATGTCAAATCAAAGCTCTCACTCTGAGGAATGTCTTTGTGTATTTTCATATTAATCGCAACAAAGATACCTTCACAAATCAATATTTTCCATTTGAGGAGAGAGAGAGAGAGAGAGAGAGAGAGAGAGAGAGAGAGAGAGAGAGAGAGAGAGAGAGAGAGAGAGAGAGA
>JBCIKM010205494.1:0-12197 GCA_039654465.1 Melibe viridis | reverse complement strand
AGGAACGAAAAAAAGTTTGAGGGGACTTTTGATGCCCCCCCCTGAACCCCCCCCCCCCCCCCACACACACACACAAACACTCACAAACCACTCCCAGGCACACTCTCCTCATACTCCTATTTACGTCTCACACTCTCGTATACAAGCTGAGTTCCTACTCTTTCACTCTCATTTTTCCACCATCCATAAATCTCACTCATACGATTTCTCCAAGTTGCTGATTTGTCTTTTTTGTTTTTTTTCTGTCTTGTTGATAAATGGGAAACCCAAAATGTCCAGTATACCTGTTTCTCAGTCCATACGGAAGCGTTCATATTTCTACCATGGTATCTCTATGCATCTATCGAAATGTCTGACAAACTGCAAAGTGTGCCAGACTTTCGCTCTGAGCTAAGAATAGCTGTAGCAGTGAAGAAGTAAACAAATGCTCTGATTGGTCAAAATTCTTTCCTCCCTAGAAACCACGGATCTGTCTATTTCCTGTGTCTTGACTTGTAGTAGCTTAAGTCTCTCGCACATTTTGAATACACCTAGACTTTAACATAACTCAAGAAAAGGTAGAAGAGGGGTGATCCTTAATGACCTTGGAGACCATGTGATAAGCCTGCATCTCCATTTGTGACAAACAAGATGTTTGAATTTTTGTTAGTATGGTAATTTTTGGGTTGTTTTCTGTTCTTTATTAGGATAAAACTGGACAAGAGTTTGGTTTGTTTTTCATTTCACCTTTTTTGTCAAAAATCAGTTCCTTCATTATAGTATTTACCACACTTCACAAACGGCATCCCTGTACAAAAACAGTTGGCTGCATATCTTTTTTTTTTTTAATTAGTGCCAAGAAAACAGATAATTTTCTAAACTATTGTAAAAGACTGGGTGTTTTATCTTAAGTGTTTTAGCTATTTCAATTCTTTATCCTTGAAATATAAAAAGACACCATGTATTTCCCTATACTTTTCTAACCTGTATATCCATCAACAGATTTCATTTCCTGATGCAGATGTATCATCGGTCATACACAGGGAAAATGGACTTTAACTTCAAGGAGGGCAAACTGGACATTCAGGTGACCATGTCTCAAGGTCAGGGTGGGGGAGGCAGGGAGACCAAAGACCTCAAGTCTCTGTCGGGAGGGGAGAGGTCATTCTCCACTGTCTGTTTCATCCTGTCCCTGTGGGAGGCCATGGAGTCCCCATTCCGATGCTTGGATGAATTTGACGTCTTCATGGTGAGAGTCTTGCTCTGTCACCCTTAATTCACTGAAGTCCTTTCTCATCCCCAAACTTCCTCTGAAACCCTCTTATTCTAATATTATCAACCTTAAACTTAGACATTCAGTGTATCTGTCTTCTATTGAATAAATTTTAAAAAAAATTTGTATTACATTGCCAAGTTTGGAACGAACTCAATTCAATGTTGCAAAGAAGATGACGTTAAACAATAAATATCACGTTCATTTAGAGAATCTGATCTTTGGTTGAGTGAAGGGCAGACTTTATAAGGGAATGTCGGTTAGTGAATGAAAGTTTAAATTTTTTTTTGTGATAGACTAAATATGAAATAAAATTAATAATAATGATAGTGCATAGGCATTTATATATCTCTTATCCAGTCATCACAATGCTCTGAATGCTTCAGAATGAATTGCAGCTTGTGAATTCAAGACTTCTCATGTATGTTTATAGCATAAAAAGATATTGAAAACAATAAGAAAAATTTGTTCTTTCATTGATTTCAGATGTCAGCTCCAATAGGGACCTGAGTTGTTTTTTTTAAAATCATTTCTTAATGCCGAATGAAAGATAGACTTTTGTTCACCTAAGTCGTCAGTTGAAGTCTACAGGACATCAATCATCTTTTTTTTAACTACAGGACATGGTCAACCGACGAATCTCCATGGATATGATGATGGAGACAGCAGAGATGCATAAAAACTTACAGTTTGTCTTCCTGACACCACAAGACATGAGGTAAGAAGAGAATGGTCATGGCTTATATATGTCAGGGGATTTTTTTTGTTTTTTTGGTGGGTTTTTTTTTTGTGGTTAGTTTGTTTGTTTGTTTGGTTTGTTTTTGTTTTGTTTAGGAGGGGGGGGGGGACCTAGAGAATAGTATAATTCATTTTAATACCACTAAGAGCTTAATTCTATTAAACCAAAAGGGCTGTCCACAGGCTGATAAACAACAACAACAACATGCCAAAACCATCACGTGATTTGTGAAAAAGTAAAAACATTGCAAACCTCCAGCATGAATACATGATTTGTATACACTTTGAAGTTTTATTACATGTTTTACAAATGGTCAATGTGGCCTCCACCAGTTGCTTGGACAGCATCAAGTCCATATGAGTATGAGAATTCCTCCCACACAAGCTCCAGTATATCACTGTCACAGTCCACCACACCAAGTTGATTGCAGCTGTTGTTCAATCTTTCAAAACATCGATACCAACTGTTTGGAAGATTTGTAAACATTAAATTTGTATTTAAAGACATACCCCCAATATGGTCCGGGCATCTGGCAGGCCAAGCACACAGAGCAAGGTCTTTAGCACTTCTCCTCCAAATCCATCACTGAGGTGCCTTTTCATTTTGATTGATCTTTCTAAAATTCAGTGGCATTTATTTTGTAAGACGAGATGGAGATGATATTTTTGTCATTGTAAATCATCTCTCGGAGATGCCACTTTTCCGTAAAATTTCTGGATTGTGTGTGTGTGTGTGTGTGTGTGAGGATACACACCTCTTATATGTGTGAACTTGGTTCTTTAGGTGGCAAAATCATTGTTTCTTTGAAAAACAAAAATACCACGAGGGGCTTATGATTATGATTATGGCTTATGGGTGGGCGCTCCAAAGTTTTTGTGAGAAATTATGGTTTGGGTGAATGATTAATTTCTTGACCAATGGTCTCTTTGAAGTTTTCATTCGGCTCATCCCAATATTGGAGCTTATTGTGTTAACCATACCTACATGATCTAAATGAAAAGCTGTAGCCTACTAAACTTTAAAGCCGTCAATAGACACCTTTATATCTTTCCCTACCGCTTGCTCCTTCTTTTCCCATTCAGACCTGCCTCCTGAATCATTTCTCTCAGCATGCTGATTAATTTTTGTAATGCACAAATAAACAAACAAAATGTGTCATGAAAACTAACAACAGTAATGACATTGGCACCCAATCAAACTTCGATAACTACTCTAATGCTGTATCAAATAATCATGAATTCAGTCCACCAAAATGCTATAGGCATGAACAAATGTGTAATGATTTTGTTGTATTCTTTTTGAATCACCCTGTATTACTACTCATCTCTTCATTAAATAGTTAATTGTATGAGTGGAAAACAGACATCTGATCATATTTTGAGGAGCAGTGGTGGATTGAAGAGATAATTATCTTCTTTAGTAGTTTCTCTTATTATGCCCTTTTTTTTTCTTACCTTTCTGGTCTTTGTATTCCCTTTTTTCTTTGAATATAGAATATATTATGTATAGGTGTTATTCATTATTTTTCAAGCGCAAAATTTGTCTCCATGGTTTGTGACTTTTCTTTATTTCATATTGCGCCTAAACATGATATATTATCCTTACTTTTATTTTGTGATCAACAGCTCCATCAGAAAGATTGAAAACGTCAAGATATTCCGCATGCCTGATCCTGAGCGGTCAGAGAGTCAGAATACCCTGCACTTCAGTCAGCTCAGTCAAAGCTGAAATTCTCATCCCTCTGGCTAGTGTATAGAGATTTTCCTCATCCCAGGATGTTTTATTTTACTGTTATTTTCTAAATTACAAAATGGATGGTGGGTGGTTGGTGGGAGTCCCTGGTGGGCACTTCTACTTCTGTTTCTTTTCTTTTACGTTGAATCTGTCGTCTTGCTTTTTCCCCTTTTCTGTGATGTCCTGTTTTTATTGTCTTGTTTGCAACTCAGTGGTCATCCCTGATTTTGTGCCTTTTACTTTTGGTACATAAATGCAGGGTCATAAGCCTACTGAGCACTTTTGTACACAAAGGGAGTTTAAAGATCCGGGGTCTTCCTGAACCATTGTGCTGTTATGAGTGATGGCCATTTAGGAGAGATGATTTTTTTTTTTGTCATTGTAAATCATCTCTCAGTGTTATCAATTTGTGTTTTGAGAGATGGTTTTTTTTTTTAGTGTAAATCATCTCTCTGCTGTAGGTAATTTGATTTGTTCCCTCTTTTAACTTATTCTATTATCTTACTTTCCATCGGCTCTCATGTGTCGTGGGGCCCTAAAACCTTCAACAAACAAACAAAGAAAACAAAATGGATGATTAATTACTTATGGTTAAGCAATATTTCTTAAAAATGAATTTCAAGTAAAGAAGGTGGCGGGTTTTTTCCATCAAACATTGTAATAATTTGTTACTAAATTTAGTGAAACTGACTGGCTAAGCGCCAAGAAAATGTGTCAAGCTGTGAACCTCTTTGTCTGATTATTATATATCACATATATGTACACCTTACATTTTATATCTTAAGGTAAAGTATTATGTTGAACTTAGAGACGTACTCTCCTTTCATAATCCATGCAAAGATTTTTTGAGAGCAGTGATGCTTTTTAAACTCGAATTTTTGGTGAAGCTTGTTAAAAAACAATCAAGGTTGGGTTTCTTTTTTTTTAAAGAATAGATATCTATACTGTGGTCTTGTGGTTCTTTTTTACCATGATGCAAGATGATTGTATTCGAGAAAATCTCCTGAAAATAAAAGCTCATTTAAATTTTTTTTAAAGTTAAAAAGCATTGAAGTCATGTCGGCTCTTTCTATTATTGTTATGTTGGTACTGAATTTGTATATTGCTTTTGTTTTTGAGTAATCATGATCAGGAAAACAACTTTATATAATTGTTGAGGTAATATGAGTATGATCTATTCTCTTTGGCACCTTCTTTAAGAAGTTTGTAGAGTTTAGCAAATACTGTTCTGTGCTCTCACATCTTTTTTTTTTTTTTTTCTGTCTCCATAGCTTTTTGTTTGGTTGTAGGTTTGTTTGTTTAATCCATTCCATCATTTGACATTAATTTTCAGAGTCTTATGTCACCAACGATGGTTGTAGGGTGTTTTATGGTACTGCTTCTACACAATTGGAATAAATTCTGTGACTAGTCTATAAGATTAATTATCTCATGCAAGTTTTAAAAATTTGACATCCATCGTTAGTTAGTTTCATTCCTGGCAACCCTTATACATACATTTGTGCTGTATCACTTCGTGGGTCGGTTTGTCAGGAAGATTTGTTTTGGTCGCTTGCTTTGCCTTTATCAAAGAGAGGAAAGAAGCATGACGAGGTATAAGTGTTTTACCTTTTTAAAGAAGACATTGCTTGAGTGTAGAGATTAAATTGATTTAAGTTTGATGTTATACGAGTGAGGAAAATGCCGTCGTCGTAGTTAGTATTGAATGGAGTTCTCATTACCTACTTTACTGAGATTTAACAAGAATGTTCTTAAGTTAAATTTACAGTCTAAGTTATATCCAATTAGGTTTTTATCTTTTATTCTTTACTTTTGTAGTATGACTTTTTAATCTTTGTATCACATCTTTAAAGCGTTCATAGGTGTTTGTGATAAAAATGTTGACTTACTCTAAATTTATTGGAATGCTATTACACATATGGAGAACTTAAATACCCTTTTAAAATGGGAAGAGATTTGTGGGGAGGGGAGGGGGCGTCTCATTTTTTTCTTCTTTCTTTTTGGTTGTTTGTTGTGGCGGGGCTTTTTAAAGGGATGTTGGAGTGTTGAAATTATTACATTATCTTTGCAATGATAATTGTCTCATTATTCATCTAAGATCAACTACTGCCTTGTTGATGTTATCTTTCTTCCTTCTTTTTTTTTTAAAACCAGATTTACTGAAAAATACTTTTTTTTTGTGTGTGTACATAAATCTGTATAATTTCCTGCTGGCTTGGCAGCTACTTATCTAACCCAAAAATAAAACCCACTGTATTAAGTCTTCTCATTAATTCAGTGTTGTTCATAATTTATTCCCAATAATCACATAGGTTTCACTTTATTTAGGAGCCCAAAGTCCAGACCACCTTCTTTATATGTACATGTTTAGCCACAGACATTAGAGGGAAGGATATTGTCGATCTCACAAGCAAACCACTTAACTCTGCGACAAAATTCTGATTGTTAAACACTTATGTCTTCTAAAACATACTTTTTATTAAAATTATGATAATAAATTTTACTATGGTTCATAAAACATGATTTATAATATGAATCTATCAACTTACATTTGGAAATTAATTTGCAGAAAATGTTTAAATCAGTTTTATTGTCTCTCCCGTAAAAAAAAAAATCAGACTAAAACAGACTTGGTTGGCGGGTGTCCATGGTGGGCACATCTACTTCTGTTTCTTTTCTTTTACACTGAAAATATCAAACAACAAAAACAGACTTGGAAATGCCTGCAGCACTGGAAAAATACACCCCTCTATATATATATATATATATTTATATACCAACGAGACTGATGTTCTGAACGGTGGCACATCACTGACACACACGAAAGCGGTCTGGCATCTTATGTCGTCATTACAATCGTGAATTTATCGATTTGCTTTTTCATAATGTTCTGAAATATCCTTACCGTGCGCATAGTCGGAAACTGCCCTTCACTATCCCTTCTCTCCGAAGTTTCAGTCTTACTCAAAAACAGCGTGAGACATACTGACAAAATAATACTTCTTTTCGTTGAAACCAAATACTAACTGTAAAGGAAATTTCTGGAAATCACTGGAAGTGGAAGTTTATAAAATTTGCTAGATACCACTAGTACTATGGTACTTGAAAAAATGCATTGCTCACTACTTTTGGAAAAAACTTTTTTGGTCATGTCTACAGAATTAGATAATTAGATTAAAGAGAAAATATCCACTCTTTAACAAAATAGTTTTAAAAAAATCGCTTGAATGCAAAGAAAGAATATGCAGTCCAAAATTCATCAGCTCTTTTTTTTCAACAATTCATTACCAGGTCTTGAGTATGCTAAAGACGACCGACAATATCTCCACATTATCCCCACATTATGGGTGCTGTACTTTTTTTTTTTTGGCGTGGGATTTAACTAGAAACAAACCTCTAAAATTGAATGACCGAAGCTTCTGATTTCAGACTTTTTTTTTGTCACAACCCATTTACACGCCTGCATCCCTTATTTCATGCCTTTTGGTACAGAACTCAAAGTGTTACAAGGTAAACGTACTAAGTACTTTAGTACACAAAGTGGGTTTAAAGGTCCTGGGTCTTCCTGGACCTTATTACTTTTTTTTTTAAGGAGAGAGGATATTTTTTTCATCGTAAATCATCTCTGTGGTGTTGATATTTGTTTTGAGAGGTAATACTTATTACTTAGTGTAAATCATCTCTCTAATGTTTGTGGATTGTGGTATGATCTGTTCCCTTTTTGAATTAATTCTATCATCTTACTTTCCCATGATTTCCTCTATGACTTTCCTGTGTTGCGGGGACCTAAAACCACGAATTAACAAATAAACAAAAATTCCAATGGCATTCACTCTTTGTCTTGAAAACCACTAGTGGTTAAATCTTAGAAAGATGATTGTTGTTGTTTACCATTATGGTTCACCACCAATGGCCGTAGTTTTCCATTTGATAGTATAGGAAAGGAAAGGCATGGAAGTATTGAGTGTGATCAGAGAGAGACTTTATTTAACCTGTCGTAATATGAGTATATGTATATGGCAGTGATCATATTAAACACTTTGCACTCATTTCTTTACTTATCGGGCATTTCATGCAGTTGACAGGGGAAACAAACAAGCGTCTAAGAAACGGTATTTTTAGGCTCTTTTGTAAAAGTTTTAATTATATCTTATTCTTATTCTATTCCACAACTCAGCCTAAGTTCATCAAATTTGTCATGAAAGTTTGCTGTAGGATTTTCTATACTCCTTGCAATTTTTAAAAATAATTTTGAGTCAACAATGTATCCAAGGAATAGGGAAAAGGTTTTTTCTAGGCTGTTCCCCCCTTTTTTATTTTCATTTTTTTCATTTTTCACTCCTGACAAGTTACAACATTATTATTATTATTATTATTATTATGATTATTATTATTGTTATTATTATTATTATTATTATTATCCTAATTTCTCTTTATTTTATACTGATTCATACGTCATATTAATAATATACAAACTTCTTTACCTCTAATTCGAAGGACTTGAGAGATCAAAGTAAAAAAAAAAAAGCGAGAAAGGGTAAAAATTATACAGGTCTCTCAAAAGAAAACAATAATTGTTGAATAGATCACGATATGCAGGTAACAGTAACACCACTTCCTGTGCTCTTCCACTTCCCTTCATCACCTCGCTCTTCCTGACAGCTTTCTGCACACGCCTTTCACAGAAATAATGATTATGAACAATGGTATTTCTTATAAAACCCGCAATGATAATGATAAGGGCGGGGGGGGGGGGGTTAAAAAAACAGAACGAAAAACATCAACAACAAAAACAAACAGACAAAATGCAACAAAACAAAAAAGAAAAAAAAAAAAACACTTCTGGCTTTTCAATTTTCAGCCGGCTATCGTTCTCTACCCCATAAATGCATCCCTCCCCCTCTACACACACACACACACACACACATTCTAAGAACCAATACAAAAACAGTGGAGACGTGAATAAGAAGACGTCATTCAAAATAGATCCCGAATAGGAGGCCGACTGCGTAAATGGAGGAGTTCTGGAAAACGTGTTCAGCGTAGGTGTCGACATTGAGGTTCCAGACGCATCGACTGGACATGGCGATGGAGGCGTGGTCGAGCGGCCCGATGGACACCAGGCACACGTACTTGTAGCGGGGGATGCCTAGCTGTTTGGCCCGTTGTTTGATCTGAGGAGAGGCAACGCAGGACGGTAGTTAGTGAGAATTCATTAACTCCTTAACTGATATTATAATGTGATAATATTATACAAAAAAAGAGTACCTGTACTGTATAGTTTCGCACAAGGTCACATCACAGACAAAGTAGGTTTTTAAGTTGTGCGTATTGGAACTATTTTCATGGGCTGAAAAATGATCGTTTATTGTGAAGAGGGAAGTCCTTGACCTGCTTTTTTTTTAAAATTAAATATAAATGCACCCTGTTGGATTAAAGGACTAAACGGTGTGTGGTAATTAATACTAAAGAGCCCACATTTACCTATCCGTGTTAACCTATAGTTGTTGAATTTAGTCGATAAAAATGATGTTTCATAATACAGTACAGAATAATAGCCTAGAGTTAGCTTAAAGTAAGATGTTGGCGCTATAGAAATGCGCCTATTATTATTATTATTATTATTATTAGTAGTAGTAGTAGTACAAAGTTTAGTAAATGGGACTCCGTGGCGGAGAGATAAGATGCTAGCCTCTACCCGAAGGCGGCGAGTTCTTGTCCCATTAATAATAACAGCGAATTACACATAAAAATAATGTTGCACATTTATACCGCGCTACATTTCCCCATGCACGAGGCTCTCGGCGCATTAATGACAAAAGAATAAATACATTTTAAAACAAAACAAAAACAATAATAATTATATCATTATCATTATTGTGCATCCTCGAGGAAATTCTGGAAATGGAATGTTTTTAGTCACTTTTTAAAAGTGGTCGAAATAGATGTGTCCTTAATAGTAATAGGGTCGGGAAGAGTGTTCCAAAAGGTGGGTCCAAAAACAAAAGGATTTTTCACCGATTTTTAGTTTCGTAGAGAGGACGACGAGTAGATGTTTTTTAGAGGAGCGAAGAGATCTGTCCGGCTCATAAGGGGTAAGAAGCGATGTGAGGTAGGTGGGTGCTGTTTCATTGTGGAGGGCATGATGGACAAGTGTCGCAGCTTTATACTGGATCCGTTTATCTACAGGAAGCCAATGTAATTGTTTTTTTTTTTCTGATCGGAAGCAATTCCCTGGTCCTAAGAAGTAGGTAGGATCTATTTACTACTCTGTGGGTAGGATCGAGCTCCTCGTCCTGCCATTGACGGGCGATAAACCAGGTCCCGTGCATCGCAAAGGTACATAAAATAGAATGGGAAAATAGCTACACACTTCGGGTGGTTCCTTCAAAATTCGGTTCCGGAAATCCGCCATCTTAAAAGGTCTTAATAATAATAATAATGATAATAATAATAATCTTTATTGTCCTTTGATTAGGCAATTAATGTTTGGTTAACGTCAAAGGGAAGAATTAAAACCCAATGAACAGACAACGTGGACATGCCACGGTACACACACACACACACACACACACACACTCTCTCTCTCTCTCTCTCTCTCTCTCTCTCTCTCTCTCTCTCTCTCTCTCTCTCTCTCTTTCTCTTCCCCTAAACACACTCAGAGCACACATACTTAAAGAGCGCAGACAGTGAAGAAGTCCTGCCGTTTGGTGATAATTGTCCATGCCTATGATTGCAGGTGTTGCCTAGCGTCAGGCGTAAAATCCTCATCATTCTTAGTGACAATAAACAGAAAACTGTACACTATAGGCATAGTGCCGATGTGAGTCAAGGCCAAGAAAAAAAACAACCGAGGATGGTTGGAAGTCGACCGAAGAGGGAATCGAACCCAGGACCTGCTGTGGCACCCAACGCCTGACCACTGCTAGGACAAGTTAGGGAGGCCCAAGGTTCTTCTATGGCCTTTACTCACCTCGGCACTGTGCCTATGTACCATTTCCCATTTATCATTTCTATTCCCAGTGCCAGCTCCTCTTTTCTACATCATTAAGTAAGGCGTGGAATTCATTAAAACACATAGGAAATATCATCAATACGACCATTTCTTAGTCGACACACTACAGGTTTCCACACAATTTTGTGCAATCAACTGTTCCAACGAGAGAGAGAGAGAACTATTTTTTAGGTCTTATGTGTACCCTGCCCACGTAAAAGAACCCCGGGCGGAGGTGGAAATGGGAAAGAGATTGCCGTTGTCCGGAAACAATTCTCCAATGTCATTCCTACTTCTTACGTACTCTCACCAAAGCTATCAGTCAGGCAGTTTGAACGGAAGAAGTAACACTAACCGTCAGCGATGAAGTAAACGAAGAGGGCAATGTATTGTTTATGGTCTTGGTCACCCGCGCTCCCCCCCCCTCTCTCTCTCTCTCTCTCTCTCTCTCTCTCTCTCTCTCTCTCTCTCTCTCTCTCTCTCTCTCACTCACTCTAACAACATATTCGCCCGCACACTTCTTCGCACGCAAGAAAATCGTGTTTTTCATCGAAGTCTTTTTCACAGGCTTTTGATACAATTTGGAAAGATTCCTGTAACTGTTATTGCTACTATGAATGTGCGTGAGAAAGTGCAATACTGTAATAAAAATGCAGCAGTGCTTGAATTGTGTTTGTGTTTGTCTGTTGCTTTTTCCCCCTTCTCTTTTACAATATGGTGTTGTTTTGTGGCTGTTTTGGATCAATGCCAACCCTCCATGGGAACAGCTATCAGTAAACACATTTCTAGAAAAAAAGAGTTTTGACACTGCATTATTAACACTCCATCCCACATCTATTTATAATTCAATAAGTAGTAGCAGTAGTAGTAGTAGTAGTAGTTGTAGTAGTAGTAGTAGTAGTAGTAAGGAAAGGTTGTGGCAGCCAATCATTTTTTTTTGTGTGGCCTATCATCAAGAGCAATAAATGAATTAGTTCGGAATGATAACTTTTCACACGAACAAGACAGAAAAAAAATTAATCTCCTAATTAGCTTTCTTACTTGATTCCACAAAAAGACCCGGATTTGTCAACGAGAACGTGGGTTGAAGATTGACTAAACATTCGATATTCACCTCTCTCAATCAGCAAAGTGATCAGCGTCGTTCACTTGGAAAACATTGAAATTCAAGCGAGTTAACTGCTAACAAGATATTAATTAGATAGATAGATAGATAGATAGATAGACAGACAGATAGATAGATAGATAGATAGATAGATAGATAGATAGATAGAGAGAGTGGGAGACAGATATTGTATGTGTGTTTGTGTACGGACATATGGAGTGATATGTCCGATGGCCAACGTGTATCATGGCCTCGTCACGGCTGTTTGATGCAGTGTCAGCGTAGCTGCGGACATATTCTTCTTCTTCTTCTTCTTCTTCTTCTTCTTCTTCTTCTTCTTCTTCTTCTTCTTATTATTATTATTATTATTATT
>JBCIKM010205383.1:0-12724 GCA_039654465.1 Melibe viridis | reverse complement strand
GTGACTTGTAAAGCTTGAGTCGTAATTTTCGTTTAATTTTGTCTCCCCTGATCCAAATGTGTGTTAATTTGTTAAGGTTATATAACCACTTTGAAAAAATAAAAATGGGAAAACTCAGAATTTTCAAAAAGCTGTGTTCACAATAGGGAAATGATCTTAGTGATAATCAAAAAACGGGAAAGTAGCAATTATGGGTGAAGTCAGTAATAATAACATAGCTTAATTAGAAGACAGTCTATGATCTTGAAATTGGCAGAACAAAATTGCATGAAGTTTTTCTATGAAGCAAAATTTAGTTCAAATTGGATATTTGTAGACATGAGAGGTTCTTGGAAGTATTCTCTTTCTTTGTTTTCATTAAGCATTAATGATCAAAGATCAAAAGATACAATATTACAAGAGGGGGTGGGGGGTGGGAGGGGGTCTGTGTGTGTAAAAATGTCCCAAAAAAGGTGGAAGATAATGTTTGAACAGCCCCGAACTAAATAGTCATCTTACCAATGTTTGTTGCCATTATGAAAAAAAAAATATTGAAACCTCAAAATTAATTTTTGGGGGTATTTCTTTTTTTTAATGAATCACTCCAGTATTGATAGATTTCAACTTTCTAAGTTAAAAAAATCTGCTTGAGTGCACATATGCAAATTTTCCTCACCCATGCGCAGGAGTCTGCACAATGAGTGTAAATGGTGAAAGCACAGCTGTTCAAAGAATGTACAATAAGCAACCAAAGCTGTCAAGACAGTCCTCTAAAAATAGATCTATTACAAAAAGTAAACATTTTAGAGAGTTTGTGCTTAAAAATCATTTTAAGCGCCAAAAAACAAACAAACTTGGAAGGTGATGAAAAAACCAATTTTAACCCTGTGTGCAATGGGAGTTATAAATGTATACGGAAAAAATAACCGGTCAAACAAGTTCTACTGATGTTGCCTCTAAAGTGCCATGGGGACTTCTATATTCAGTTATAATATTCCCACTTTTCTGATTGGCGGGAGTGATGTGAACCTGATTTTTAAAAAAAAAATCATATGTGTGTTGTGACCTGTGTTTGAGTGATTGTATGGGTGTGTCTGTAATTTCACATTATTTTTTATGAGCAGCTTTCGTTATGTCAACCTTATTGTTAATAGTGAAAGAACATTTGTCTGACTGGCTTTAACTGCAATTAATGGCAGCTTGTTCTTGTCTGAGTGTCTAGTATGTATGTGTTAATGGACAAGACAATAGATCAGTGGAATGTGTGGTATACATTTCTTTTGTAAAGCGCCAGTGAGCATTATTATATTGAAATGGAGGCTGGTGCTATATAAATTCAAATGTTATATTACGTTATTATAGGAAATTATTTTGTTAAATTGAAGACTTAAAAGTGTGAAATGACTACTGTTTTGTTTTGCCCTTCATATCGCCTTAGCTTAGCAGTGTGAGGACCCAGCTCCAAGGAGCTAGAAAGACCTCTGGATCACAAGAAGTGAAGAAGGCAGATGATCAGTCCACCGTACTGAATCTTGTGTGGCATAATAAGCGATACATATGGGGTAGTATTTAATCTTATGCCAAACAATAGCAGTTGCTGCCTCGGTGGTATGTATCTGCTCAATGAGAAAGACTAATGAGCTGATTTACCACAAGGCAGGAAATGACTACTTCAGACACATTTTTTGATGAGAAGAACAGACTTTGATTTTAAAGAGATCTTTTGGATTGGTGGTAAACAACAACAAAAATAATCTATATTATTTAGACCTATCATAAAAGCTGTTGTTTAGTTCAAGTCAAGAAAATGGCAAGAAATGATTGAAAGAAGCTCACCTGCTCTATAATAAAATGCTGGTGGAGATCCATCTAAACATTTGGCTCCTCTTGCATTTGCAAAGGCTTGGGGTAATGTTACAAGCTCAAAATCAGTATCACTGGCATTGTGGAAATTCTCAAAAGACACTTTCATTTGTGTCACTAATCTTATGGCAGTGAGAATCCCCACTACAATGAAAAGAAGTGCGATGTAAACATAAAGTCTCCGACATCCATATGCACGTCGAAAATGTGACTTAGCTTTCGCCGTTTTGGTCGAGTATGATGGAGAAGGATCGAAAGCCATTATTGTTGAGATCCTGTATAGCAAAATATAAGACAGATACAGGCTGTTGAACGTGGAAGAATCTATTTTTGCAGTCACATTGACCTGGTAGTGTTTTCAATTGTCAACTCCTAGATGATTTTTGACCATCCGATATTCAAATCATTTCCTTAAAAAATGAGATGCACAGTATGGGTTGGATCAATATCCTTGGGAACTGAATATATTGCAAAGATCTTGTTTGTTTATCCAGGATCCAAGCTGAATAGACTTTCGTCTTTCAGAAAAAATAATTATCCTCCAGTTCGGTTTTTGTATTTAGTCGTCCGTGTCACATTGCGTCTTTTAGGTTAAATATGAATATATTTGTAGATTCGACTTTCAAAAATGTCTGAAATATAAATATTTTCCTGAACAAATTCAAAACTTATTCAGAGATTATAGTGAGAAAATAAGTTGAAGTTGTAAGTTGAAAGTTGATAAGGGAATTCAATCACTGGAAGAAGAGATTCTCTGACGGCATGCATCTAATACTTGTCACCGTCAGCAAGCGGTTCTCGATATTTTGAAAAATTATACTTTTCAATCGCAGGGCTGCCACTTGTAGCTTAATTAAGCTACGGTCAAGTACTTTCGCCCTCCGTAGCTTAGGCACAGGTTAAAGCAACGCTTAATGTGTTAAAAAGTGCCCAAACGTACCTTAATTTGGCATGCCCTAGCTTGATTTCAGCAGTAACTGTTTAAAGGACCGAAAGCATAGATTTTGATAATTGTAAAAACATAGTTGAAATGGAACGTTTGTATGTCGTGTGTTCAGCAGAGTTGTGGTGTGTTATTATTATTCTTTTTTTTTGTATGATAGCAAAATCATGTTTGATACTTGTCGTTTTCAAAATTTTATTGTCGATGAGACAACTATGTCTCTTTTGAACTGAAATTTGACTTAAACAAAGCATTCATTCATTGACATAGAAGTTATTTCGAAAAAAAAAAACCACTTAAAAAAACTACTCCCCTTTTCAGCGCGATCCCCCCCCCCCCTTTGCCAACTGTCGCTCTTAGGATTTGCAATCTTTTAGTTTTCCATCAGACAGTGGTTATTCGCAGCACCTTTTCTCCTCTAATCCTAAGTAAAAAATCAAAGACACCATAACCAATTGACTAACCCATGAGTGTAGAATTTAAGTATTTTAAAAGCTTCGAACCAATATTTTCACTTATATTTTGAAACAAAACACTTAAAGATTGATACATTTTTACTTTTTGTCTCGTAAAAGTTGTAACTTATCCTCAAGAGATTAATTTTCTGACATCAGAAAAGGGTGCTGTGAATAACTGCAGCCTTTTCATTAATAAAGATTTCTCTATGAAATGCATATTTCGCTCTATGAACAGCTTACTGTAAATACTATGATATTTTGTTCAACTTATGTTTTTTGACTGAATTAAGAGCTTCTATGGCTATTTTTTGCTTTTGGTAGCTTCATTTTGAGGCTGGCGTAGCAGAATTTAAAAATTTCGAGTGGCAGCTCTGTTCAATGGCAAAAGAGAAAACGAAAGTACATTTTATGTTTATAAATTAGCTACATAAACCCTACCACTTTTTTAGCGTATGATCTCCAGTCATGTAGAGACAGCATTGGTATATTTCTTATTTGTCATCTTTCGAAAATTTTTCCCTTAGTCTTATCCATAATTTCTATTCGATGGTGGGGAAAAAATTCAGTAGTTATTCTCAGCACTCTTTCCCCTCTAATCCTTAGTAAAATCGTAACGTATCTACTGACTAACTGATTTTGTTTTTGAAAATTATCCTTAAGATAGATGAATTTGTCTAACATTGGGAAAAGAAGGATGTTGCGAAAAGGTTGTCCTTAAGGCCGTTTGTGATATTTAATTTGTAACATATATTCCATCGTTTTCCATGTTCCATTTTCAGGTCACAACTTATGAATGGGGGGTCTCGTATGAAAATGCTATTTATTTCAAAACTTCCAACCAAAATTCTTAATTTTTCTCAGGATGCGTCCAAAACAGATTACTTGAGGCATTATTAGCAGCTGGTTGATTTTGGGCAAAAATATAAGAGTATATGAGCATTTTTCCAAGGCTCTCTTCCCTTTTTGGAACACAATGTAGTAGGTAAAGCAAGTCAGACAACACAATTATCTATCACAATTGACAGTAGGGTGGAGATTTTGATAGCTGCTCATCAAAAATGATTTAAAATTGGGCATATATGTATACACACACAAAGACACACAAGGATGCACAGAACCTCATGCATTCAGGCAATCACTCAATTTGCCTATTCATTTACTTACTAATGCATCATTCATTTGGTTTGTTTTTTCCTCATGCCTCACTTCCCTCTTCCTCTTATAATAGCTCTGCTTTCTCCTCAGATCACTTTATCGCCTTTTAACGGTCAGTCACCAATACTGTCTTTGCTCTCTACTGGCTTACCCTTCTCCATTGATCTGTAGATGATGTCTCTGTTTTCTTTACCCACCCCTTGCACTGGCCACTAAGAAGAGTTGTCCCTGTGTCAAGCAAAGTAAAGCTTTTCACTTCTTACAGACTGATCCAATCATTAAATTAACAAAGCACGAAGACGAAGATTGTCCACTTCTCATGTACTGATGCATTCTTTCTTCAGCTTTTCTGATGAGTGAGAGGATTTTTCTGAGTCCCAAATGAACAAATCCTTTCTTGGGCCTTCATTATCAGGATGAGGTGTTCAAAAGTTTAACCTCTTTTTAAAATTGTTTCTATTGAAATTGCCTCAATTTAGGTGTTATTTTGATGGTTTATTTTTTAATCCTCAGATGGCGTTATTGCCAGGTAATTTGATTACATTTAGAGGAAAAGAAATTTATTTACAGAAATATTCAATCTATGTTGACATACATCATCCGATGTCTTGAGAAAATAATTTTCTTTTTATTTTACTCAAGGGAAAGAAAATAAGTTGGTTGTCACACACTGTTCAAGCATTAAAAGGGCTGAGACTATGGAGGCAAGAGTGCACAAGAATCTTTCATCTTTTCTCGAGCAGCATTCTTTGCAGGATGCCATCAGGTATCATTTATTCATTACATTTTTTTCTCATTTTGTTTTGCAGTGTTTTGTTTGAAAGTATTTTGATTATATATCTCATGCATGTCAGGTCAATTGCTCAGCATTAAGATTTCCTTGCAAAAGGAAAAAAGTAAAAATATTGCGCTTAAATAGCTTTACTCCACATTGATATTTGAGAGATGGCTGCAAGGACATTGCTGCCATTAATGTCTGACAAAAGTGAATCGTGCATTTTTGTCCTATGTGTTCCCATTGACATTTGCGTTTGAGTAAAATAAGATCGTGCAACGGGTCAATCACGGTGCTGGTCTTGGCTGCTCTCTGAGCGCTGTCTAAATTATGCACTGTTTACTTTTCTCGCTGTACGTTTTGCATACTTTTCAGATTGAACCGTCAAGAGCTTAATTTGTTTTTCCTTGACTTTGATTTTTAAAAGCTAACAAAGAAGGAGATTTTACTTATACAGTGACTAATTTAGCAAACTATCATGTCTTTGCAACTCCAAAATGTTGTATGTCCGATTTCGTGACTTGAAAGTTTTGGTTTTGTTTTGATAGCCTGAAGAAATGCATGACAGATGTGTGATTTTTAAAACAAAGCCTGAAGCTTTTGTGGGTCATTCTCACCGATGATGCCTGTGTAAAAAAAAATGAATTATATTGCTAACTACAAGCATCTTTAATTTATTGAAATGGAATATCATAAGGAATTGTGAAGGAAATGTTTCTATGAACATTGCCAACAGTTGTGGGAAAATGGACTTTAAATGACCCTAAAACAATGTTTCAGTATTTTTGGCACCATTATTATTTGCAAGTTCACTTTTCTTCTTGATTTCATGATTATAAGCCTATTAGACTTTTGCTGAATTCGTTGTTGATTAATTTTGCAAAAATTAAAAATTTTCAAAATTTTGTACTGTGCAACCTTTCAAGGGCAATAACTCTGTCATGGCAACATGTATTTTGTGGCAGACACCACAAATTTTTTCTCATGTATCTAGCTATAAGAAAAAATAGGTCTCATAAAATCACAAGGGGGGGAGGAGGGGGATCTCAGTCAGCCCAAAGTCTGTTTGCACAGTGTGAACTAGGGTGTAAAAAAAAGGGGTGAAAACTTTGAAGTGGGTTTTCTCAAAACTGGCTTTCGTGGAAAAAGATCGATTTGGAACTGGGATGATGTGTCATCTGCTTCTTCTGCCTATTCATGGCCGCCATCAACAAGTTGATTATTTTGCCATGATATTGGCTGTGCTTGTAAAAAATCTAAATGGTTAAAAAGCAGATAAAAGCAAGGGGGGTCTTAATAATGTTGCACACTTATAACGCTCTATATTTCCTCATGCATGAGGCTCTAGGCGCATAAATGGCAAAAGAATAAATACATTTAAAAAACAAACAAACAAACAATAATAATAATATCATTATTGTGCATCCTCGAGGGAATTCTGGGAAAGAAATGTTTTTAGTTGTTTTTTAAAAGTGGTCGAAATAGAGGTGTCCTTGATAGGGTCGGGAAGAGTGTTCCAAAAGGTGGGTCCAAAAACAGAAAAGGATTTTTCACCGATTTTTAGTTTTGCAGAGGGGACGACGAGTAGATGTTTTTTAGAGCGAAGAGATCTGTCAGGCTCATAAGGGGTAAGAAGCGATCAGAGGTAGGTGGGTGCTATTTCTTAATTCAGTTGTTTTGTCACTAAGGCTTTGAAGGCTTCAAGTGACAGAGTGGACACAATCCCCAGAGAGAGGGCATTCCAGTCTTGAATGGTGGGTGGGAAAAATGAATATTTATGGAAGTCGCATCTAGTGGATCTTAACTGATTGCTTTTGTTGTGCATTTTTCTTGTCAGTCTTTTGGTCTTGCAAGGTGTCCTTCCTTGCTTACAGCAAACTTCCTCATGTTCAATCTCATTAAATATGCAAGTCGTCCATCTTTCCTTTTTCTTTCAAGAGGCCTCCATTCCAGGTGATGCAGTGTGTTGTCCAATCTAAATTGATTTCCATACCAGTTGGTGATGTGTCATGCTCCTCCTTATGTGTGAGCGTGCAAGAGCATGAATATATGGATGATATATGAGTGTGTGACCTTTGGGTGTGTATTGCTTTGTTGATACAACTGTGAATTTCAAGATTATTTCCCTCACTTTTTTAGGTAGCCATTGTAAAGCATCTTGCGCATGAAATTGTTGTGGTTGGGTGCTACAGAAATGTTATGTATTATTATTTTTATTAGAAAACATGTGATACAGAGTCTTTATACTTTATTGTAATAATACAAAGGTCGCCTCGTGCAATGACTCTTTCTGTTCCCAGTAACATCGATGACATTGTACTGTCCTACCTGCTGGGTGTCCTTGACCTCATAGGTCAGGGGGAAGTGGAGGACTGCTTTGACCTGGAGGATGTCACAGATATGATGAATGCCTATTTGCCAGGATTTGACAGCATCGATCGGTGTGTGACGACTTGTCTTTTTTTTTTTATCACTGTCCAGGAAATCTGAATGGGTTTTTGTATTTGATACAGCAATCATTGCCTTTATTCTTTTTTCTCTTTTGTTTTTTTGTGATAGTTTTCAAAGAGTTCTTTGATAATTTTATTTGAATATGCCAAGTTTAATATCATTAATGTTTTAAAAAGGACTCAACTTTGAAAAAAAGAAAAAGATCTCAAGTTTAAAACACTGAAATGATGAAAACGTGCCATCCGCAAAGCATCTAGATCAGAATCTTCACTGACGGATCAGTCACAGGACCCCTAAGAAATGGAGGAGCTGGAGCACTTATTCAATGGGCTGACAAGACAGAAACAAAGGTAACAGCTTTGGTGACACGATGAGCACCATTTGCAAAGCTGAAGAGAAGACACTCCTTATCGTAACTGAACCACTCATCAGGGATAAATATAGTATTTATGACTGACTCTGACGTTCTGCAGGCAATTGAAGATTACAAAAGCATGGATGCCTCTGACACTGTCCATGCCCTTGAAGGGATTGCATGCAAAACAAATCAGATCTCCCTGCAGTGGATTCCTGGACATGTAGGAATAAGAGGAAATGAAACAGCAGGCAGACTTACAAAGGAAGGAACCCAGTTGGTACAACCAGAACCAAACACCAGTTTCTCTGAACAAAAAATGGTCATTAAAGCCCAGGCAAGGATTAGAAAGCGCGAGGACCACAACACAAAAAATCCAATGCACTCATTACCACACAGCAGCCAAGTCACTATATTTAGACTCCAAACTGGTCACAACAGACTGAGGCAACACATGTATACAAAATTGGGAATCAGAATCTCCCCTTTTTACCCATTCAGAGTGCACTATGAAAGTGCAGCACATGTCCTCACAGACTGCCCTCGCTATGATGACCAGAGAAGGAAGTAGTGGCCTACCCATCCACATTAAACCAGAAACTCTTTGGAGGGGCTGAGGACTTCTGCAGGACAGCAGGCTTCATCGCTGAATATGGACTGTGGATGTAGATGTTCAATGGAACAATGAAAGGAACGAAGAAGAAGAAGGAAAAAAGAAGATTGTTCATTGATTTTTATTAAATTTGAAAGAAATTTTCAATATTATTGATTCCATTTTGTTCAATGGAAGCTTGTGTTCTTGACAAAAAACAGCTTTAGTGAATAAATTGATTCCCTGAGTAGTGTCCATTGATACTGACTGTAGTATAGCGGAATCTTAAGTAATCTATCTTTGTTTTTAATGGTCAGGGGAATAATTGTTCTTGTTCAAAATTCATAGGGTTAAAACTTTGATGCTTTTTACATACTTTCTTATTACACGAACATAAACTGATTGGGAAAATTGACAAGAGCACTATATGATTTGATTGTTAAAGTCATTCTTTTCATCTTTATATCTACAATCCTGGAAGCTGAGGTATATGAACACAATGTTGCACATTAGTTATAGTTTGATCTGTTCACTCTTTTAACTAATTCTTTCATCTTACTTTCCTCTGGGCTCCTCTATGACCCTCACGAGTCGTGGGGCCCTGAAACCTCCAATAAACACACAAACATTTGGTGTGTATGATGCAATGTGTGGGAAAATGATTTACTTGTCAGTTTGTAAATGAACTCATTTTGTGGTGAATGTATGTTGCAGATCGACTGTGATGGACTGGATGTTCAACCTGGCTGCTCGTCTGAAAACGCCTGAAGATTCAGGTATGTTGCTTTGGGCTTGGGTTTCATTGACCCTTTTCCTTTTCAAACCCTGTCAGTGTTAAGAATTTTTAGTTTGTATACAGTCATATAGAGCACCATTTCCGTCCCTTTTTCCACCTCCCTTCCCCCAAAGAAAAAAAACTTTACAAAACAAAACAACAAAAAATAGCCAACAAAAATAGAATACCTATTTCAGATTTTAAAATTGTTTTGAAACTTGTTTTGAATCACAGATCTGATGAAATACTAAACAAATTTTGTGTCATGATTTTCTGTCCAATGTTGTAGCAAATTGTGCCTTAGGAAATGGAACTTTGTCAGAGGGAGATACACATGATGATAAAAAGCAGGAAGATGCGTCAGATGATGGAAAAGAGGAAGCTGCTCTCCAGAAAAAGGAAAGCTCGTTTCCACGATACGAGTACGACTGTCAAACAGAGGCTGAAAGGCAGAAATATAATAATGGAGACACAACAGAAAAAAGTCAAACAAAATTTGGAAATCGAATCTCAGGTAGCTATCAATGGGTGAAGTATGATTAATGAGATGCTTGAGTTTTAAAACATTGTCACTATTAGTTTTGTATAACACTGATTTATCATACAAGCAGAATAATGATGATAACTTTTAAGACAATATCTCTCTTTATTACTTTTCAGTAGTATATTTTATGTCCTGTTTTGCTTTAATGATCTCAATTCTGACAAGCTTTTTTGAACTTCTGATTCAAAACGAGTTTAAATGAAAGAAACTGAAATCAAATTTTTCAGTATCAGGTGGATAAGCAAGAAAGCAATAGGCGCTGTGTTTGTTTTTAAAACATGGGATAAGAAATTCTATTCGAAAGGTGCATTGTGTTATTGTCAATTTGCTACTTGTGAATTATATTTTGTAACTTTAGAGGCCAAGACAGGACACAGTGTTCCTCCATTGATGTTGGATGAAGCGAGCAAAACGGCTGCAGCGTCAGGATGCATTGCTGGTCCACCGTTGTTTGTTCATTCCAAAGAAGATAAAGAACAAAAATCATATTCGTGTAAACGAAAGAAAAGATACCTCAGCTGTTCTTCTCAAGAGAGTCAAGATGATTCCTCAAAGGTTTGTGGTGCTCTTTACTGACTTATCATTGTAACTGTTACGTGGACCTGTAATGTAATAGGTGTAAATAATTAGATATCTTGTTGCTTTTCCTATCAAAAAAGCGTGTGTTCATGAGAACTTCCTTTGTAGGAATGTCACCAACGGAAAGTTGATTAAATGTAAAAAAACAAACAATTGAAAGACAAATAATTCTTTGTACATTTATTCAGTTGAGGTATTTTTGAGAGAAAGGGGGTTTGATAAAGCTAAAAAATCCCACTCATGAATGGCCATTTTAAAAGGGATTTTAAACCTACTTGAATTTTTGAAAACAGGTGGTATACTTTCCGCTGTCTCAGCCAATCATGCTAGTCAGTAATAAGTAACCAGTCCTAAGTAGGTACTAGTAGAATTGGTTCTATATTATTTCCATGGGTATTTCAGTTCTCATCAAATCAAATTTTAGAACGGTATCTCTCCCCAGTCCCAGATAGAGGTTACAGCCGAGCTGGATGAGTGCCTAGTCCAGCACCTTCTTGACATGTTTCCCAACGCGTGTTCCATGGAGGCAACGCAGTGTCTACACTTGTCCAACGGAGACTTGAACGCCGCTGCACAGCTGATCATAGACCGACAGGAAAGCGGTCAAGCCATCTCCTCTTCTCAAGTGGAAACCGTGGTAGTAGATTTAAAATTTTACCCCACCACCTGAGTTTGCATCATTAGTTCAAGTTGTTCAATTTAATCTCAAGTTCTTATGAGGCTTTTGAATCCAAACTAGAGGCTGCTGGAAGCTAGATAAAAAATGCAAAATTAAAAAAAACTATGTTAAAGGTTCAGCTTGAAATGGGAACAGATACACAACGCTCAAGGTTGTCTTTTTCTACAAAGTCTCTATGGTAAAATTGCGTCCTTTTAATGCTTGCTTCTTTAACAAGATTGCGGTAGTCTTCTCTATAGTCAACAAAAGTAGGGGAAAAGCTGGCTTGCATCTGAATGAGAAAACAAAATTCATGACACCAGGAACAGTTATTGAACCTGAAATTTTATTCAACAGCACAAACCTAGATTACTTTTGAGTGTAAATGTCATGAGCTAAGGGTCTTTCTTACTTTTTAGTATTTTAGAAAAAGTTAATGTTTGCTGAATTGATCTTTATTGTGAATAGATAGCAAGCCATGAAAAAGAGGATTGCTAAAGCAACATACAATAAGAGAAAACTGTATCATGTAGATACTGTGCCAAGATGAGTCTAAAGCAATATCCAGAAAGACAGGGGAATAATGAAGATTCTTAAATGATGAAAGTCTTCAAAACCGTCAAAAAGTCAAGAATTGCATTGCATTTGTAATTGTGGGTTGTAGGGGAGTAAGGATAGACCATCTCTTTCTTACATGATGGCTAAGAACAGGAAGAAGTTAAAACATTAAATTGCTATGATCTCTCTACAAATATGCAGAGAATAGAGGAATATTGCTGAGTTTCACCAAGCATCAACTTTGTCGGCTCTAGTCACAAGTAAAGATGGTGACAAGTTATATGAAGTAATCCGTTGTCAATATTTTACAATGTAGTTTAATTCTGTCTCCAGAAAAATAACCGCAAGTCCAAGAAAGTCTCTGACAGCAAGCTGGATGATGACAGTATCAAGTCTTGCCTTATTGAAAAGTAAGATGGTTCATAAGATTGGTTAAGAGTAACTGAATAGATCCTTTTTTTGTCCCTAGAAGTACCAAATTAAAAAAACAAAAGAAACAAAAAAAAAAAAAAAAAAATCAGAAAAAGGTTAAAATTGAAACTAAAACCATCAGTTTTTTGGAAAACCTAGGATAGATTGAAGGCTAGATATGAAAATGAAAGTATAACTGTATACTCACATTGTCTTTTTTAAGCAAGCCTGCAAGAATGTTGTCTAAACAATGTGACTCATTGTATAACAAGTCTTTTGAATGGAGATTAGGACGTATCTTGTAGAGCAAAAATATACTGACTGGCCCTAAAATTGCAACACTTGTTTGACCACCTATATCTTTTTAATGAAGTGACACATTGACTTCCTTTTTTTCTTGACAATGGCAAAAATGTTATACATTTCGGAGCTCATCAAAAGTGATTTTCAAAAGTTAAAACCATTGTATGGACACAAATTGGGTCATAATAACCCTAAATCTTAAAAGTGCACAAAAACTAATACAGTACTCATGGGATACAAGCACGTCGAATTTAACCACTAACTTCCCATGGATTTTCACAAAAGACACTCATATTCTCCCGACGTAGGGGAAATAACTCTGTTT
>JBCIKM010205272.1:0-12725 GCA_039654465.1 Melibe viridis | reverse complement strand
CGCCGTTCATGGGATTCGAACCCGGACCTTTCACTTGAGAGGCGAGCACCGTACCTCTCTGCCACATACGCCCCTTTAATGTTAGAATGTTTACTTGAGTTTACATGGGTTGTTAATTAGTGTGATTGATTGCGCTAATTGTTTTTTGGTTTTTCATTCCTTTTTGCAGGGTCCACTTCTTTTCTTTCCTTTCCTTTTCTTACTTCCTCCTTTTCTCCACTTTCCTTTTTCTTCCTTTCTGTCCTTCTTTCTTGGTTTTTTTAATTTTTTTATTTCTTTTTCTTATTTTTGTATTTCCTCCTTCCTAGATCCTACATCCTGCAATTTTTCATTGAAATCCATCCTCCATTCTAGATTTTTAGTTTTGAATCCATCCTAGATCCTAGATTTTTAGTTTTGAATCAGTCCTAGATTCTTAGTTTTTTAATCCATTTTACTGTTGGTATCAGTAGCAACCTAGTTACAGTTAAGTTGTGTCGCAAACGCATATTGTTTTTTTTCTTTATGGTGAATAAATTTTGAGTATGAGCTAATTCTGGTGTAATATCTGCGTTCTATGTGGACTGTTGTCGTCACTGTGACTGTGGGATCGTCATGTGTGTTCTGCATGTACGTGTGTAGTTGCAGTTGGTGTGAACGTTGTCTTGTCCTTGTCATAGTCATCTCATAGCTTCTGTGGATCTTAAGTGCACTCGGTGATACAGGGCCATGGGATTTCTATTGTTATTGTGTTGTTATATGTGTTGTGGTCAATACGTACTGTCACAGCAGGACGTACGTTGTTATCATTATGTAAGCCTGTGTTGTCTGTGTTCTTCTATGTTATTTATGTACCCTCCTGCAGTTTAAAATAATGAACCCGGGATTTCATAAGTTGGGGCTCTCGTCTTGTTTTATAGTCGGGGTTTCTTCGGGGAGGGTTACACAATAATAAAAGTACCAACAGTAATACAAATATAAATTGCACTGGCCCATTTGCACCTACGCAGAGGATCTCGGTGCACCAGGTATAAATAAAAACCAGCTTGAACTTTAACAATACTGTTCATTAGTACTTTATCTTCAATTTCAAATTCCATAATGTTTCTCCACTGTTTTCTAAACACAAAGGCAGGAAAACAGAAGACACTTCCTTAAACTGGTATTCATAGATTTTTTAGTAATAGACCTATTACAAACACATCTTTTTGGGCAAGGCTATGAACAGGTAATATGCTTTGGCAAAATTTAAGTATAAACAACCTGTAGATGGATTTTAATCAAAGAAAAATCATTTGTTTCCTGGCAAAATCAGTCGTTCTACTTCAGGTTTGTTTTGAAAAAAAACATTTTTAAGACAAGGAAAATGAAATTTGAACTTGACTTTAAAAAATTATCAATATTTGAATTCATATACCTATTTGCTTTGTTTTTGTTTGTTTACCTTTCTGCTGTAGATAATATCTGATAGACTCAGTTTACAATGAACACAACTGTTGTGGTGCACAACCACTATTCTAATGTATAGCTTTCATCAAGTTTTTATGAGAGTGAGAAATTCGATTGCCCATTGAAAGGTATAAACTAAATCCCACGATCAATTGCTGACTGGCACCGTTATCTAGTGCAACGCATTCCATAGCTCCATCATGTTTTTTTCATTTATCTCAGCAAGTTGCGACGGGTAAAGCGTCGTTCTCCAAGGTAATTTTTTCCACCATTTCCGGTCAGGCATTGAAAACGAAACAAACTTCATCGACAGAAAATTAATCATTATGATTTGAACACAAACATGGAGATGGAATTCTAAACTATCGATGAATCTTAAGTGCAAAAACTAGTTTAGAAAGCTAAATCTTTGCCTTTTTTCACATCATCTGTTTTTTTTTTTTTTTTCCTTTTTGTTTCTGTTGTTCTATTATACTTCCGTGTAAATTTATCTACGCAATCACATATCGATACAGTAACTGGGCAATACTTGATTAAAAGTAAAATTGTTAACGTTATCACTGCCCGAAAAAAAGGAAAGAATAATTCATACATATGTTCCGAATAATTTATGAAATTTTAAGCATCGTATTATTATCATTGATAATTTTAGATCAAAGTGCTTCATCATAACATTACTATTGTGTACCTAGAATTTATAAGTACTTTTTCAGTTTGCCCAAACTACATTGTACGTTTTCGATTTCGATTTTCTCCACTTGCGGAACTAAAAACCACTATCTTGATAGAAGGAAATAACTTAGGGTAAACAAGAGTTTATTAGTTTGTCATATTAAAATGTCAAATCCTCCAAGACCAGCGCGACCTCCTCCTCCAATTCCTAAACCAGGTGAGTTCTGTCAATGTTTTGGTTCTGTCACTAGTTAGAATTTTTGCTTGCAGAAGACTTAAAATAGTGGACTCCCTGTATCAGAATACAGTGGGTTATTGTTTCCACTGGGTAGGTAAAACAGCAAAAGGGGATGAGTATGAAAGCTTCCACAGGGAGAACAGAGACAAACTACTCTGAACGTTTCAGGTGATACCCTTTTTCAACACGAACAATTAATATGAAACTTAAAATATAAAACACTACTGGGATGAAAACGTAAACACAATGGAGCAACCAACCATAACAATAACAATACATTCAATACAGGTCTGGAAATGTGCCACGGGCAGAGTTGGAAAAGCGTACCACAGATAGAAGATGGCAATGAAAGGAAGAAAGACAATCACATACCAGAGAATAAATGAGCTGCGAAGAAACGAGGATGGAAGGGATAGCATGAGTTAAGATTAGAAGGAGAAAGGGACAGGGGGTTAGGGGGGAATGAATGGCAGGATATAGACTAATGATGTTAAAATCAAAAGCAAGCACGGGTGTTCAGACCATGGGGCTGCAGAGTGCTGAGGGTCAGGATCGGGCCCGTTTCTGTACGCCTCCTCTGTGGTTTGCCCGTGAAATAGAACCGAAGGCCTGTAACTGTAACTTCCATCATGTCTTCGACCTCATCATGCCCAGGAAAGTTGAAATGGTCTTCCATATCCAGCTTCTAACAGCCTCCATTCTATATTATATAGATATAATTTTCTGGAGGCTAAATGACAACAGAAGTAGTTCAGACTATCATTGGGAACCTAGGTCTGCCTAATGGTATGACTGATTTGTCTCTGCAGTTTGGTTTTAAAACCAGGGGCCTGGAATATCACTGGAATCTATGGAAATAGGAGTTTGGTTTTAAAACCAGGGGCCTGGAATATCACTGGAATCTATGGAAATTGGGCATTTTTTCCTCCTTATTCTCATCAGGACATCTTTTGTGGTGCACTCATATTTGGTAAGAAATGAATCAAGGAAGTGATGATTATCTTAGGTTGGTAATTGACTCTGACACATCTTAAAAAAGACATTCCAAAGCAGGTCTTCTAAATGATATTTTTTCACTGATAGCAATAACGACATGAAATTCATCCGGCACTACAGAAACTTTTTGAGGGATCAATGAGTTAATAATGAACTTTTTGCAGTGTTTAAATTTTCTGACTTAAGTCACACTTCTGACTTTTGAAACCGATGGGAAAGAAATGCTCTTAAAAATAAAAGAAAAAAAAGAAAAAAATTGTACATCATCAGTACACACACTAGTCTGGGCATATCATACTGCGTAATTATCTGATGCCTTCGACTGATGTGAATTTATTGATTCACACGGCAATATCAATCTGAAATTTTCACAGCTATGCGCATGGTCTGAAAGTGTGTCTCTAATTTTGTACTTGATGGTTCCAAATTAGTTTGACAATAGCTGGAGAGATACAGAGAAAAAGGGATACAACATTATGACAGAGTTTACCAAAAATAACTCACCAGAAGTCACCGTTATAATTAGTAAACAAGCTAGGCAAATGGAAACAATACTTGAACCTCGATGGGGGTTCTCTATCGTATACACTTGAATTAAACTTTTCTTTCCTTTCTTGTTGGTAATCTTTAAAAAATTAAAGCAATTCGTCATTTCATTGAGGTTGATGATAACCATTAAGACGAATCCTCTGAGAAAAAAAAGCTGGTAAAGCATTGTTGTTTTCAAAATACCGCAGATAGAGATTGTGATTGCAGGGGAAGGACTTTGGGTGTAATGAATGCTAACTTTAAAGAGTAAATCTCCCAAGTTTTTTTTTTTTATGGCGAATGTGTGAATGTTTCTAAATTGTTCTTCTTTCATGAAATTATGTTGAGGGGGGGGGGGGGGGGAGCTGGAGGTCTTTTCACAACCCATTTCCACCCTTTATTTGCGTCAGAATACTGGTTCCAATCCATTGATCAATCACAACCAGTAGCCGAATTCCCGGATGTGATTTTCGATTGGACAGTATAATCTTGCCCAAATTGGGTTGTTATGTAATCTTTAAAAGTTATCTTGCGGGATGATATTCAGTGAGAAGACTTTTTAGCATTTTCTTTTTCAAAGAGGTTCAATTATCCCTATTACATTCCTTTTAGCTGTGTCATTTGAAATTTGCCTAAGAAAAGTCTTTTTTTTTTCTTTAATAATATTAACAGGTTAGTGTGTTTGTACAAGTGTTCTTTGTTGTATTCTTGTGAGTTGTTTGTGTGTGTGTGTGCGCGCGTGAGTGAGAGAGTTTTGTTACTTAGGGTGATAGTGAAGTGACAGGGAGATGGGATGAGAGGCTGTTCATTTATGTAATTTATTTAACTTCTTATTTAATTCTCACGTCTTCAAACTGTAAACTGCAAAGCGCATTGAGCTCCCCGGTGGATATCAGCTATAAATGCTATTTTGTATTATTATTTTTTAATAAAGGAATATAAAATCACTCCCTTATCATTTCTTTCTCACTCAAAACGTGTCAGTCTGCTCTGGTCAGTCTTTTATCGATGGCATTCTACTCAGATCTAAGACTAGTAGTCAGAATACATAAACTCTATGCCAGGTCTCACTAAAAAAAGAGACCTTGATCTTGGAAACCAATGCCAGTTTTTAATTTAAATTTGTTATCGACATCAAATTGATGTTAAATATCTGATATTAGATACAATGGGCCATCGTCGGTGTGTGAAGGTGCCATTTGAGAAAAACAAAAAACGTGAACACCACACACACAGTTATAGCTGACATAATTGTGGTGACGATAAGCTTGTAAGTGCCTTCTTTATGGAATTTGACTGCATTTCTTGGCCGTATTTGTGTAATTTAAGACAATCTTTCAAATTTTTAAAATGTAATGCTAAACAAAATTGTTATCTTTTGTTCCCCCAAAAACCCCCAAAACAACAAAAAAAAACCTCTTGAAATATGTTGAAATTTAGCAACAAGTTTAGTCTGTCTCAAATAGTGGATACTCGATTAAGGCATATTTGCAGTTGATGCAAGTGTGTTGTGCGCTATTATATCCCATGGATGATTGTTTTGCGCCTAATGTTTATTAAAATAGCTTGTTTTCCTTCCTTTGAATTCTTTATGCTGGAATATATTATTGAGTTTTTAACTCAAGTGTTCTCGTAATTCATTTATTGATTGCTCGATAATTTTTTATGTGGGATATTAATGATGGCTATGTCTGTTACCAGCTTATAGAATTTATTTATAAGACTTTTTGATCAGTTTATTTTTTGAGATGAGTCAATTGATTAGAGAATAATCACTCCCTCATCATTTTTTACTCAAATTGTGTCAGTGGGCTCTGATCAGACTCTAGTTGCCAGCACTGGTCAAAGCAAAAAGACTAATAAATACCAAATTCAAAAGAGATGAATTTCCTTTTTTACACTCAGAAGTGTAAACATGACTCATAAGAAATAAACTGCAACTTTCCAAATATGTTTAACAGGATGAAGCAATTTGTCAGTTCTGATTCAATAAGAGAGGACTTTTATACAGATGCTTTCTTACTGGTTCAATGATCAATTGAGAACTTTGAAACATATCTGATAGCTCTGTTGGTAAGGTGTTTTACCAACACACTAAAGGGCATCGTATCATGGTATATCATGGACAACGTAGGTGATTCCTGTTGGTATCAAGTGTCGATTTGATGAATTATCTGTGGTTGCCTCGGCCACAGCACTTTTGTGTTCACAGGCAGACAGGTCAAATTTTTAGGGTTTTTTATTCAGTCACAAGGCAGCAAGTCATGTCCTGTGTGAGCTCACTTGTTTTGTAGAGGTCTGGTTTGGTAGATGTGGATAGAGGGCAGAATGGAATAAAAACAAGATTGCCTCTTGGTGGCTCAGTGTACTTTTGACCTTATGAGGTCTCAAGGCACTTCACAATACTGTTGCATCCCTGAGAAAGCATTATTTCTCAGAAACCGTCTACACAAGACTTTAGATGCTGGTTCAGATGCTGGGAAGCAAGTGTCGCAGGATTAAAAAATCTGGCCTGTAATGCCAATGTACTGCCGTATATGTTTTAGTCAAGGACTACTTATAGTATAGTAGTCCTTGGTTTTAGTTTATTCCTGAACAATTTGTTGAGCGAATTATTCAAAAGACTTACTTTACTCTTTAATTTCACATCCATATCTTTTGTACGTCTTTAGCAAAAGTGTATCAATTTGGACCTTTTTTTCCTGCACCCTTTTTATTTTGACATTTCATTCTCGTACAGGTCATGTAAAAGTTGTGAGGGCCATGTACAGATATGAAGCACAACAAGTAAGTGACAAAAATTCCTTAATGAAGTATTGACTAACAAAATCAGTACTCCTATTCAGAAGGAATTAAAGATATTTTTCATCTGCTATTGTAAACTCTTTAGGCATTCTTTGTGTTATTAACTTTTTCTTTTTTGTGTGTGTGATAATTAAGAATGTCTTTTATCCTAAGAGAAAGAGATGTTCATATTAAAAATGAGAGGCATTTTTAAAGGGCAGACGCTATCGGTCCACATTTTCGCATACATTTTGCTAAATAAATTGACAAAATGCCCAACATTTTGGTTTGTGAGCAAATAAAATATTAGGTTGTTATATGGCTATCAAATAAATGACATTTTGAGCTTTTTATTTTAAAATTAAGTTCTTCTTCAGGGTAATCGCTATAATAGGAGTAAAAAGCAGTTTTTGTTTACAAAATTAATGATTATCTAAGAATTTATTGTATAGGATATGGGTAAATTGTTGCTTTTCAATGCATTTCCTTTTTTATGTCTGTAAAAGGAAGATGAACTGACATTTGATGAAGGTGATATTCTCTACATCCTCGACATGAAAGATCCAAATTGGTGGAAAGCGAAATGTGGACAGAACACTGGCCTTATCCCCAGCAATTATGGTATATCCTAAACCTATTTTTGAATGCTATGCTTTGCAGTTGTAACAGAAAGACATAATTATGGTATTCTTCTGATTTGATACTTTTTTATTTTTGGTCTCATTTCTTTGTTGCTATGAGATTTTATTTTGAAATAGTTTACAGTTTGTTTTGTTTTGTTTTTTCAAGTTGACGGGAGCACTGAGTCAATAGATCATCCTTTACATGAATCAGCAAAGAGAGGAAATATTGAATTCATGAAAGAGTGTTTGCAAAACAGGGTAAGATTACTTTTAGGACTCTTTCTTTAATCATGAAATTTTGATTTTTTTTTCCAGAATTTTAATACATCTTTTCCTTGATAAATTATTTGACAATGTGTGTTTATTTAATGTTCTAGGAATCATAAAGATAAGTATAGAAGTTAAGGGCGTGATAAAGCTTAGTCTTTAAAAGCCCTGTGATAATTCCTAAATGAAAAAAAAAATTATTTGACAATGTGTGTTTATTTAATGTTCTAGGAATGGCTTTATCATAAACATAAGCATAAGAAGTTAAGGGCGTGATAGACCTCAGTCTTTAAAAGCCCTGTGGTAATTACTATATAACGACAAACACATTAAAGCTCAAATGTAGTTATTCTCACATACATATCATAGGGGATATTGGGGGGGGGGGGGGATCATAAAGACAATACCAAAAAATCCATGTTTATAACCTATAAACTGTAAGAATTGCATTGTCTTTGTGTCACACTATTCGTCAAACTCGTACATTCTGAGGAAGAGTTTCTTGTCTTTGGCATTTTTGAAGCTGTTGATTTATTCGCTATTTTTTTGTTCAGGCAATTCCAGGTTTTAGCCTTTCTAAAGATTGGCTCAAAGATCAATCCTTACTCATTTTTTAATCTTTTTACAGCGGATATTTGTTTTGATGAGAGGGATTAGCTAAAACACAAAGGATATAAATCAGATTGTCTAGCCTTGAATGCAGATATTTGTCATTTTGAATGATTTTTTTTGTACCAAGTGGATGGACATCATCAGATTTTTGAGAATTTACATTAAAATGTGCTTCAGTGTTGCATTTTGAATCAGCTAGTCTATTTGACAAAAATCTGCTAAAGCAACAAATCGAGGAGATCAAATATGCTGTGTACCATTCTTTTTGCTTTCTAATCAGAAACCCTATGTCTGGCATCAAATAGGCCTATTTGGCAGTGCAGGTCAAATTCTACAGTCACCTTCCCTAATCGTTTTGAATGAAATATTGTAGCAGATTCACTCTAGTGATAAAAGTGAATTTAACTAAATAGAGCTTGCGCTGACTCACTATTGTGTGGTGGTGGTGGTTGTATTTGGTTCGATGGCTAAATTTTTAAGCAAATCCTTTTGTGTCAGGTTTCAGTGAATGGTCTTGACAAAGCCGGGTCTACACCTTTGCACTGGGCATCACATGGTGGTCACATTCAGTGTCTTCAGTCCCTCTTGAGTGTTCCAAACTGTGAAGTCAATGTTCAAGTGAGTTAATTAAACCTTTTTTATGGTCTTTGGTTTTTTATCTTATCCATTTTGTCCATTTTAACCACAGGGCCACACATCCATAAGTTCTTAGTTCATGAAAAAAACAAAAACAACAAAAATTAAATGTTTGAATCTTTATTCAGGTGCTTGCAACTATGCCGTGCAGTTTGATTGCAAAACCACTTTTTAACAATATAAAAAATTAATAATGATAAGTTTTTCAATTAAATTATAGATTGTATTTTCTTTTTCTGTTTAAAAAATCTGCCACATCATAACAAATAATTAGCAGCAGACAGAGAAAGTTACGATTACCTCTAGCTGCAGCTTTTTATTGTTAAAATCTGCACAGTTCTGATTGCTACAAATTGTATTCAATCATTGTAGTGGTTCAAAATATTTTGAACATTTCTTTAGTGAAAATTTTACTTGGGAAAGGCAATTATGGATATTAAATCCTAGACACAAACAGGTGTTTAAAACAGCCTTTTTTTTTTCAGTTGGGAAAGCCACTAGGTTCTTTTTCAGAGGTCTGTGGTCTAATATTGTTGGAATCCTCCATTTCAATGCAATAATTAATAAATGTTGTTCTCTCTTTGTTAAACTGTCTAGAACAAATTGGGAGACACCCCTCTTCATTCTGCTGCTTGGAAGAACCACGCGGAGGCTGTGAGATTGCTGCTAGAAAGAGGTATTAAATCAGTCAGATACCTTTGAGCAAACACAATGCAGTCTTTTAAATTTGATGACTAACCTGTTGATATGTAATAACAATGAGAATGTGCTGCATTTTCATTTTTATGGTCAGCAGTGAGGCAGGGGGTGTGAAAGCAGTTTCAAGGTTCAATCCTTCACTGGAAAACCTCAGCCTGTCTGGTTTTTTTACTTCTCTCTTTTATAATGGATACTAGTTGGTTCTTGGTGCTGTACTTTATCTTGCTTTTTTTTTCTTTTTTCAATCATTAAGTCCCTGCCATGTGCCTCATTTTACTCTTCGTTCTCAAAATTGATGGCTAGCACTTGAAGCAGCATTCATTTCTGCAGCATTCAGGACAAATCTTTTTTTTTTTTTTTTTCATTACTGTGATTGAAACACGTTATATTAAATTGTAACATAATATCCATATTTTTGATCACCCTGAATGTCCAGCTGTGTGAGTATAATATAGTTTTATACGTTATGTAAATGTTTTCATCTCTCTTTGAGAAAAGTGATGTTGGGTGATACTTTATGCCCAAGTTTAATCTTAACAAACCTCATTCATCTTCTGGTTTGCTGTAAAACTTGTATGAGAACTTTCTTTTATAGACTTGTATCAGTATTGACAGTGAACACTTGTCCTTTTTTTTTTTTTTTCTAGGGAATATAATTGAGGAAAATAATTGAACTTAAATCTTCTTTAACCATCGATTTAAAATATAAATTGAGTTGTTCTCTCCCAATAAATGGTTAAATTGTTTCCATTGTTTTTCTTAGGTGCTCGTGTTGATATCTTAAATAATGAGAAGCGTCTTCCAGTGGACCTTACTAAAGATCCAGAAATTGCAGCAATGTTGCGGCAAGCAGGTAAGTTCAGGGTTTCCACATGGAATTTGGGAAAATTTGCAGAAATATAATATGTAGGGATTAAAATAAAAATATGCCACTGTGAACACAAAAGCGTTGTGGCCTAGGCACCCATAAAGGGAATAGATTATTCATTGAACGTACACTCAATGCCAACAGGAATCACCTATGTTGTCCTTGGCAAACCACGATAGCCCTGTTGATGGTTCAAACCAACACCCTTCTGCTTGTGAGATGAACTCCTTACCAACTGAGTTAATGGGATACTGGTGGGGAATAGGCCGCTGGAAAAATAAAGCTGGTTACATTTTTTTTTACTTATTGCTAGAGACAATGTGTGAAGAAAAACAGTAAGAGTCAATAAAATAGTTTTGTTATGTTGTCCAGGGAAGTACTGGATGCTTTGTGTTCTGACTTCTGGTCTTTGAACCAAATAAATAGTACCGGCTATTGGGGTCCACTCAAAGTGGACTGACACAGTTTGAAATTAATGATAAGGGAGTGATTATTCTCCAACCAATTGGCCCATGTCAAAAGACTGCAAAGGAAGTCATCTTAATAAATTTTTTACATGGACCGATAAGGAATATGACAGTGAAAATTATCCTACACAAAAACATTTTTAGAGATCAATGTATTCATTATTGACTTTTTGTGTCAGAATACTCTCCCATGGATGTAATGTTTGTTGAATGATCTGCCACCAAACTCTTTTTAAAGTCCAGACAATGGGTTCATTTTCAGAACAGATCAGCATCTTGTAATGACTTGAAGTATTTTCTCGTACTCATTGTCTGCTGAAAATTACTTGTCACCTACAAAATCCCCTTTAAGCTCTTGACATCTGAAAAAAAATTCTAGCTGTAATTTTCAAGGGATTGCCAGGTTACACAACTGCCCATGTGTTCCACTTACCCTTTGTTATGATTAGATTAGCCTTGGTATTCTTAGGCAAATAGTTCATGATTAATCTATTGATTCTGAAAAAAATTTCATACAGGAGGATTTTCACTGTCATGTTTGTTATCACAGCAAAGTTGAACCAGCAAGAAGACTTTTTCACAGTTTATTTTTTCAAGATGGATCAATTAGATCATTCCACTCTGAGCATACTACAATCTCTGATTTTTTTTTCTCAGTTCCTGTTGTCAGAGCACAAAGACTTCATACCATGTCTCTCTTAAAAGTACCTTAAACTTGGCAACCAATGTTGGTTTTTAAGTAAACTGCTGTCAACAAAAATGATAAGAAATATCGGATATGATGATTTGTATAATATAAAATGTTTAGAAATATTATCAATTTTCTCCTTTACAGTTCTCTATGATAATAATTCTTGTTATTACATAAATATGTTTAAATTTCCCTCAAGTGTTCTTTCTTCTTAATGCATATATTGTGACTATAATGTTTGTAATCTCCTCACTTTGCTGTAAATCACTCTTTGTATAAAAAAAAAAATGCTTCGTTAAAATGAAAAGCTAAATTTATTAATTGCTTTGGAAATCTTATATCTGGTTTCAGCTGGTGTTCAATCGTCTAGATATGCTGAGGACTATGAAGATGAAGAGGACTCTGACTGAGGGATTGTGATATTGCAGATGTGATGTTTTTTTCAGATTTTGCTCGAGATTAAAAGAGTGGCCTTTTTTTAATTCTATTTTTGTAATGGAAGGTTACATTGTAGAGATCTATCTGTTTTAATTTCATGTGGTAATATAAATCTAAGGCATAATTCTTTTCATGTGATATTAATTGTTAATTATTAACTATAAACTTTTATGTATTAAGTTTGTCTCATTTTCTCAGAGATATCTTTCTCAATTTTGATCTTTATTTGCTCTTGTTCTACTTCCCGTCTGAACTGAGTATAAAAAAGAATCATCTTTTAATTTTTAAGAAGTAAATTTCAAATATTGCTGCATTTCTGAATTCTTGGAAACTATTTCAAAGATTTCTTCTATGTTTATCTTTAGACTGGATGTTCTTTTCTGTGCTGAGACTAGATTGATTTTATAGTCGTAGTCCTCTTTCTGAAAATTCTTGACATAGTCTTTTTAAAATATTTTTGTTGTTGTTTATTTATTTTTTGTGGGGGATGTTTGTTTGGAATAGTTTGTTTTTGTTTTTATTTTAGGAGGGGAAGGAAAGTAGAGTAAGTGATCATTGAGTTTGAGTGAGACAATTGACACAGAAACATTCCCATCATATAAGAAAATTGAGAAGCAATGGATCAGAGTTCAAAATGAATATTTATTCATTTTACTGTTATTAAAGGGTTGAATATGTTCTTCCTGTTAAGTGACCTTATCTCTGTCTGTTTGTCTGTCTGTCTGTCTGTCTCTCTCTCTCTCTCTCTCTCTCTCTCTCTCTCTCTCTCTCTCTCTCT
>JBCIKM010205161.1:0-12598 GCA_039654465.1 Melibe viridis | reverse complement strand
AAAGAGGGAACAGATCAAACCACAAACAGCAGAGGGATGATTTACCCTAAAAAAGAAATATCATCTCTCAAAACACAGAGGAAAGTAAGATGAAAGAATTAGTTAAAAGAGGGAACAGATCAAACCACAAACAGCAGAGGGATGATTTACCCTAAAAAAGAAATATCATCTCTCAAAACACATATCGACCCCACCAAGGGATGATTTACAATGACAAAAAATATCATCCCTCCTTACAAAAATAAGCAACGGAAGTGGGTGGTTAAGACTATCAGAGCAGACAGCACATTTCACAACTGCTGTAAGATGCTGTAGCGTACGTGCTATCTTGCCTACCGACATTTTTTTTTATACTCAAAAGTTTAAGGGCATCCACCTTTTGCCAATGATTAGACACTTCATTCAAGCCGAGCACAGGTAGTTATAACTGCATTATGGTACAGGAAGACCAAGATCTTTAAACCCCCTTTGTGTACAAAAGTACTAGAATTAGGACAACTTTGGCACAGACCTTAATGAAAACCTTCGCTCAAGATGCACCTTGCTACTTTTATCCTTAGAAACACATTCTATCATTTCAACAACAAAAAACAAAGAGCTTGATGCAAACGTCACATCAATATACACCTTGCTACTTTTACCCTCACAAAGACATTTCTATGGTCTCAACAACAACAGAAAAGAAAGAAAATTAAATACAAGCACAACAGTAAAAATTTTCTCATACAAGTTATGGGTTTTATTTAGTAGATTTTCTTTATTTTCTATTTTGTGATAGTGTATTTTTTTTTTGGAGGGTTTAGTTTGGTTTTGTTTGTTTATTCTAGGTTTTTTGTTGGGTTTTGGAGGGATTTTGTTTGTTTATTCAAGGTTGTTTTTTGTTGGGGCTTTGGGGGTTTTCTTTTGTTGTTTCTTTTTTGTTGTTGATGGGCTTTTGTTTTGTTTGGGGTGGGGGTTGTTTGTTTTTTGTTGCTGTTGGGCTTTTGTTTTGTTTTTCTGTTTTTTTGGGAGGAGACGAAGGATTCTCATAAAAAGGCATTAAGAATGAGAAGAGCAGATTCTTAAAAGCATTCAACAACCTGTTCTCACTTACTGTTCATTTCAATTTCTGCTTGTGTGCGGGGTAGGCATTACATAGTTAGAATTCATGGAAAAACTGATAGAAACAATGGAAAGAGTTTTCACTCACCAATGATGATTTGCAAGGCAGAGGTCACAGGGTCATTGGTCCCCACCAGGGAGTAAACCACAGCATCCGTCGAACCTGGAAAAGAAAAAAAGTGAAGCCAATATCAGTAAAAAAAGTCCCCAACTGACCTGGTGCGAGGCCTGCGTTGATCTTGAATGTCTGACCAATCATATGATACCAAATAGTCACGTAATAGTGGCATTTCCAAGAAAAAAGATGGAAAGCAACTTGGGGTAGAACATTGGTTAAGCAGAGACCACACGGCGAAAACACAGGGAACAGCTCTGTGCACCGACATATCACCTAACGGCAAGCCAGAACATGGCGAAAGTAGGTTGCTGATCATAGCTCGGCAGGTGTGCATGTAATGAGTTAAAGTGTGCATATGTGTGTGGTGTGTGTGGAGGAGGGAAGATGGTGGTTAAGACTATCAGAGCACACAGCTTATTTCACAACTGCTGTAAGATGCTGCAGCGTACATGCTATCTTGCCTATTGACATTTTTTTTTAAACTCAAAAGTTTAAGGGCATCCACCTTTTGCCGATGAATAAACACTTCATTCAAGCTGAGCACAGGGCGCTAGCAACCTGCCCCCCCCCTCCCCCCGCTAAAAAAAAACCACAAAAAAACAAAAACAAACAAAAAACAAATCATCATACTAATAGGCCTAATATCCATCAGAAGAAAAAGGTCAAACCTATCGTATGCCTTCCCCAGAGATTACATGTAAACTGGAGATATTTTATAGGCAAGAAATAGGTAGTGAAGCAAACTATCAGGCAGGGGAAAAAAAGGTAACTTAGAAAAGTATATAGGTAGACAACAGGTAGGGTTGATTGTATATGTGCCTAATACCCTATACCTACACCTTATCTGATATGAATGTCTACTACTTCTTCTTTTTCCATTGAACTGACACACTCATCTTTGCCGATTTGTTCAGTGACATGGATTCATTTTGAATCTTGACCAGACAGTGGCCTTACGGCCCCCTTTTCAGCTGCCAAGACTTCTTTTCATGTACAGAGTGCACAAAGGACTTCTGAGCTTATTGCCCATCTCAGATTAGACTATGTGCTCTATCTTAAATAATTTGGACCAGAGAGAGTCTTCCCACCAAAGAAAAGAACCCATCATACTGCACTCTTCATGGGACAACACAAGACTTTCATGTAAAGAGATAAACAAAGCACTTCTTTGTAACGGGGAGGTACAATGGCCTAAAAAATGTGCGGCATTCGTTAGACTCAAATTTGTAATCTTTTCTTGAGAGGCCAGCACCCTACCTCTTGGCCACAGAGCTAATCAGGTCAAGTTGGAGATTTGGCAGAAAAAAGAATAGATCTTTATCTTAAGAAATAATTTGTTGTGAAAAATATTATTACACTAACTAAAAAGAGCAAAATACAAGCTTTAACACAATATATTATACATCCCCATAGCTTTTACAGTCTTTGAATTACGACTTTTTAAAAACCTGTCAGTTTGTCAAAAATTGACACATATATTTTTTTACCCTTGACAAGACTGTTTCTTTATTTTAAAGGTGGGTTTTAAAAATCTAAATGAAAACATACAGCAAGAAATTAAACGGGCTTTAACTCCTAACACAAAAGCAATCAGCATCCAGAAAGATGACAATTCTGAGGTTCTTTTCCAAAACCATTATAAAGACACAAACAATGAGCTTTAGGTGCAAATAATAATAATAATAATAATAACAATAATGATAATAATTTATTTATAAAGCGCCTAAAATCCACTGTATAGTGCTCGATGACACTTGACAGAGATAGCTGGTAAAATGCAAGCATCAAATGAACAATTAGAAAATACAAATGGGTAACAAGCGAGTGCAACTGAGAGGTCCTTGTGCCAGGGACACATTACACATACAAACATGACTACACACATACACACACACACACACACACTGATATTCTCTACCTTTTTTGTTTTCTCTCTCTCTCTCTGCAGCATTCCCATTCCAAATCCATCTCAAAATTCGATACTTCAGAATTTTTCTAGACCATTATTTTGAGAAGAAAAATACAAGCAATACACACACAGCCAGAACCAATACACACACAGCCAGAACCAATACACACACAGCCAGAACCAATACACACACAGTCAGAACCAATACACACACAGCCAGAACCAATACACACACAGCCAGAACCAATACACACACAGCCAGAATAAATATGCTCAAGGCATAAAGTCAATATCATCTTTTGATTTGAAAGAGTAATTTTGAAATGAAGTTGTAATCAAGACTCACTGAGTCCGAGTAACAAGCAGAAGTATCAATACTACTGAAGGATTTTGAAGAGAGAAAAAACCCCTAAAAACGAACAAGAACCCCATTAAAAAAACGGATGAAGCTGCATTGTAAGGCAATTCTAAGAAAATCTGCACTGAATGACTACAACAAACTCTTTCCTATTAATGATTCCACATGTGATATTTTGACGTGCCAATCATTATAATAAATTTAAGGCTAATAAAAAAAAACAAGAAATAGAACCTCCCCATCGAGTATTTATAATGCACTCTCATCTAAAAACATCAAATCCAGCATATCTTATCGTGTCTTACAGTAAATACCACCTTCCATTACTTAAGGTGTCAAAACCAAAGTAGCTAAATTGTAAAAACATAAGAGCCAATCGTAACATTCGGTGCAGAAGAGTCCATGCACCTCATCAAATAACATACAGGCGTTGGCATATGAAAATTGCAGAGAAAATGTGTTAATTTTTTTTCCTCTTTACTGGGGTCTCTGAACTGCCAATCAATTTTCCAGACCAAGATCGCCACTTCAAGACCATTTTCCCCCAATTGGGAGCAAATTTTGGAAATTCCTGACTTTTCCTGACTTTCTGACCAAGTAAGACCTTGTAATATAGACGCAATAAAAAGTATGCAATACATACCAGCTGGAATGATGCCAATTCGTAGATCTGGAACCCTGGGCTGGTGTCGGAAAGACTGCTCCACATTGTGATCAGAGCAGGTGCGGTCAAGAAGACCATTCAGCAGTTCCGAGAAAGTTCCATCTCCCCCAACACACACCAATCTGTGAGCAAAAGCGAATAACAAATGGTTGAAATAGGGGAGTGAATAAAATATAACCAGAGGAGTAATAATGCTTTAAAAAAATGCACTGGCAGAATACATTAAACATTACCAGTCAATCTGTTATCATCCATATGTTTCCACAAACTTACTTATAATAAAGCAATTAACAGTTTGTTTGCTTGTTTATTGGTGGTTTTAGGGCACCATGACACACAAGGATGATAGAGGTGCCCAAGAGGAGAGTAAGATGAAAGATTAGTTAAAAGAGCAGATTGGCTTTGACATTGCCAGAGACATTTTCACAGAGAGATGATTTACAGAGGAAAAATTAACATCTCTCACAGACATTTCACAGAGAGATGATTTATAGAGGAAAAAAATAACATCTGTCAGAGACATTTCACAGAAACAAGGAAAAAGACATGATCTCCCTTGAATAAGGTCAAACAAACACACAGACAAAAGCACAACAGGCTTATCCAAGACCATCTAACAGAGTACTTCAATAAAACTGCAAAACCCAAATACTGTTGTTTCTTTTTTTTTTGTCCAAACAATGAAATGTAATGTTTGTCAAAAAAAAACTTGTAACAAAAAAACAAAAAAGCAACACCATAACAGTCTTGACTCTGTAGGTATTAAATCAGGAGTATTTTTGTTGCATAGTTGTTTCAAAGTTATGGTCACTTCAATAGGTCAAAACTTCATATAGCCTCTGAGTACAATATAACCAACAGCAATAAAAAATTTCATTTTTACAGAATGATATACCCAAGTCTACCTGCCCTTTAATAGCAAGAACTAATGCTACTCATCTTTCATATTTTGGCAAGCAAGATGAATAAGAGCATAAAATACTAAAATCAAAAATCTCTCCACAAAACATTACAAATGAGCAAATGCTCTGAAATTTGATATAAAGTCATTTCTAAAAGTAAATTCAGGTTCATTCCCCATCTCAACTTAATGCCAATCAGGATATATCATTTAAAAAAAGCCTAGGAATTTTTCTTTTGAATGAGCATCAGTTTATTTGTAAGGCCCTTATAGCATGGCTGTTACAAAGCAATAAAAAGGGACTTGAAAATTGTCCAATAGTTACCTGATTACCCCATACTACACTCTTTTCCAAAAGTCAAGCTCCCAACTTAAATGCTATATATAAACAATGCATATCAATGGAAATAAAAAGAAATTCTTTATCAAATGACAACTTTTTTAAAGAGCAAGGACTATTGATACAGGAGTTATAATTTTGAAATTGGCTTACAAATAACAAGCTCTGCAAAACCCACATGTTCATTCACTAAGTACTGAAGGCGAAATCAAACAATCATTTCACACATGTCAATGTCCCGCTGCACAAAGCAGGTACTTCTCAAAACTTCACAAGTGAAAATATCATTTCTACCACCAACTGGCCTGCAGCAAGTCCAGATTTCAATCAAATTGAGAATTTGTGAAGTCCAACGAAACAACATTTGGTGGAATGTGAATTTGAATTCAACTCAGGTGCTTTATTCTTCACTCTAATAAAAAAAAAATGAGAAAAGATTTGAATAGATGTTAAATTAATTAACATCATCGATGCAAAAAAGACAGCAAAAAAAGAAGACGCAGAGAGCCTAAATTAAATACTTACAATGCTGTTGAACAAATAAAAAAGTAAGCACAAGTGTTTCAATGTTAGATTTTTGTCTCATTCAAGTTGCAATCTAACAACTGTCGAGTGCCTTTTTACTACATTGTAACTGTTGTTCTATTAGAGCCTCTCTTTTTCAAACAACAAATTCCAAGGCTTTCAAATGAAAATCCTGTTTGACGGTTAGTCTTATATTTTTCTCATAAAAAGGACAGAATGAACTCAAATGAAAATCCTGTTTGGTGGTAAGTCTTATATTTTTCTCATAAAAAGGACAGAATGAGCCTGAACTTACATTTGGAAATGACTGTAAATATAAAACTGTAGAGTAACAATATTCCATCAAGATCTTAATTAACAAGCATATTAGTTGACGAAGGTAAAGCAGATGAAATAAACAGCAGCAAAATGTCTACAAGTTTGCACAGCTTTTCTCATGACTTGAGTCTGTTCAACTGAAGAGTTACAGAAAAAACATTTGAAAAGTAGACTATGAAATTTAAGAAAAAGTCATGCAATTTCCTTCCTTCACAAAAACAAAATAAAATTACTAATAAAGCTCTATGACCTTAAACTATCAAAAGGTTTGATTTAACTCAATAGCTGCCGTGTCTAAACATTAACAATACTGCAATTTTTATATGTGACTATTGTTGTGTCTGCAAGGGGGAGGGGGGGGTCAATTTTTTTTTCCCCACAATCTTGGGAATAATCTGGCAAAAATGCATATACATAAAGACTATTTTTAGACTACAACAGAAACAGCTTCACACTAAGGAGAGGCAGGCCAAGGAAGGGAAGAAAGACAACGCATTATCTTACTCACCCATCAATGGTTTTCAAGTCATACTCATAAATAACATCTCTGGCATGGAACTGCCGTTTTGTCACTGAAATATAAATAAGCAAAAAATAAAAATGTGTACAAATGACACAAACTGGTAGAAGTTATAAATATGTTTTTTCATGCCCGGCATCCTTAAAATACAACTCACAATACCAGCCGGGAACCTGGGTCAGTAAAGTGAAGAAATAAAGCAAAAAATGTTAAATTCCCTCAATAAGCCCATAATATTTCACACCTTCAAATAGAAACTCCAACTGACTTAAAAGTAAGCGAATGTAAACAAAATTTGCAATTTTTTTGCAAATCAGGAAAGTCCCGAAAAAAAAGGGCCGTTGTCAGGGCTGTGAAACTCACTGATAACTTCTGAGTAGATGCCAGCCAATTCAAACAATGGTCTGACTTTGTCCTGGAATATCTTGGGTGCTTTCTTCTTCCCCCCAAATGGGTTTACAAAAACAAGAAGTCGTTTGGGCCGTTTGAGCTCTGAAAGACAAGATATACTGTACACAATTAGCAGTGTGACCCACATCATTTATCTACAAAATTTGTTACATGAATATGCGCCTTCAAGAAGATTATCAACTAGTAAAATCCTTTGTCAAACTAAAATGAATTATAAAGCTTATGGTGAGAGGTCTTTCAGTTTCATGGAACAGTTTTCCTAGAGGACTTAGAGAGTCAAACAGTGCAGAAGTTTTTAAATCTGAATTAAAGCATTATCTATTTATTCATGCCTACTATCCATGTTCCTAGTTCATAAACACTGTAAATTATGATCACTTGCACATACGGGTTTTGTGTGTGTGTGTGTGTGTGTGTGTGTGTGTGTGTGTGTGTGTGTGTGTGTGTGTGAAAGTTGTGTGCTTGTGGGTGTTTTCATTGAGTAAGAGTGATTGTATATGTTTGTGTTTTACAAGAGTAAGAGAGGGGGTGTGAGCGAAGGGTGAATGGTAGATAGAGTGGGAGGGAAAAAATTTCTCTTGTATCATATACCCTGTTTGTTTTCATGCAGATATGTACATTAAGTGCATAGAGCAAAACTTTGTTTTGAATATGCGCTATATAAATGTTATGCATTATTATTACTGTTATTATCAGGTGAAAAATATTTTTAAAAATACATCAGGAACATTGAAATTTTCAATTTTCAAAAATGGGATACAGTTCATATGTAGAAACAAAGCTACTCTTTCCATAAAAAAATTTTAAAAAAACATCATAAAATATCATAAAACATTTATCGTTTATTTGTTTATTGGAGTTTTCAAGGCTCCACAACACACAAGGGTAATAGAGTAGCCCAAAGGAAAGAAAGATAATTAGTTTAAAGAGGGAACCGATCAAACCATAAACAGCAGAGAGATGATTTACACTAAAAAATAAATATCATCTCTCAAAACACAGATCAACACCACAGAGAGATGATTTACAATCACAAAAAATATCATCTCTCTTTACAAATTAACCAATGACCATCACTAAAGACTGCATAATGGTTCAGGAAGACCCAGGATCTTTCAAACCCCTTTGTGTACTAAAGTTCTCAATACATTTAACTTGTGACCCTGCAGTCATGTACCAAAAGGCATGAAATAAGGGACGACCACTGAGTTGACTGAGTTGCAAACAGAACAACAAAAACAGGACATCACAGAAAAGGGGAAAAAGTAAGACGATAAATTCAGTGTAAAAGATCAGAAACAGAAATAGAAGGGACACCTGCCCACCATCCGCAACATACCGGAAAAGGGAAAGACTATGGCAGACTGAAACATACCGGGACACCTCAGCAGTTCCTTAATTTTGTCAATCCAAATCTGACAAGTGCCATAGTCTCTGCATGTAAGACGTAAACTTTTGTGACGCCAACGGTGTCGGGATGCTCTCTACAAAGACATCAAAATGGAAAGAAGATGAATGACAAAGATAATTTTTTTTTAATCTTTTCAATTAATTGCAATTTTTTACTGCCCTTCAAATTTGTTCTTGATAATTACATTGTAATTTAAATTTACTCAGGAAAAATACAGAGAAAAAAAAAAATTAAGGGCACAAATTACTATTTGTGGATAAAATGACATTTATGCAAACAAAAGTTTAAAAGAAAAGTGAGGAGCAAAGAAAAAATTAAAATATACAGTCTTACACACATAGAGGGTTAATAGGAAGCAACAGGTAAGTCCCAGACTTTTCATTATTGGGCATTAATATTTTGAATATAATAATATTGCATTTTTAACAACAAGCTTAGGGCATATAAACAATCTTGGTGCAACGTCCCCATACATCAAGCATTCAAGAAAAAAAGGGCCCTTCCCTGGGTCAACAACTCAACCTAAATTATCTGGTCTCATTCATGTCATATTACAGCCAGACTATATTTTCTTTAATTTTATCTAAACTAACCTTTATCACAAAGAGAGAAAATGTGTTTGTTCCTTTATTGGCAGTGGGTGAGGACAGCCTCAGAGAGGAATCAACTTTCAGATGGGACATCTTCTGTTTCGATGCCAGTCTGTACTCAGCTCTAACTGTGATGACTTCCCGCAGAGGAATTGTTTGACTTGATGGGCCTGGAAAGAATTTTTATTTGTTTGGAGGGGGGAGGGAAGAGATAGAAATACAATTTAATAAATAGCCAAACTGGTACTGCCAGTGAATAGATATATGCATAGTTGAGCAAGGACTGGTTAAAAAGAGTGGTCCCTGCAGTCCTTGGTCCTTAGCCCTCCAACCTAAACGCAGTCCATTATAAAGAAGAGAGAGAGAGAGAGAGAGAGAGAGAGAGAGAGAGAGAGAGAGAGAGAGAGAGGGGGGGGGGAGGGGTGGTCGATAGCAACGAGGCTGGTGCAAAAGTTCAGCGATTCTCTGCCTAACTGCCAACTGCCATGGGTGAGAACATTTTAAACAAGTTTTATTTTCATAGAATTGTTTTTTCAGCATGACCTCAAACTGCAAGGTTACAAGCAAAACATAAGCGCCCACTAAACATAGAGCCTCTTCCTGCTTGAATTAAGTCAACCAGCAATTGATAGATAAACCTCGGAGTGTATGTCTTCTGTCTCTGTCTTTTTCTGTCTCTTTAAACCCCTAAAAAGCTTCCTTTCATATCAAGGTGTCACATTCTTTTAGTGGACCACCCATAATTTGTTACCAGAGAAATTTGCGTCTTACCAGTGCTGGGGCGAGCATCAAGTGAGCGATCGTGCGAACGAGGTTTATTTCCATTTTCGAAAATAATTTGTGACTTTGTAAGATAAACATGAGAGGGCTTTTTGTCGCATTCTAACACTGCATACAAGAGGATTTTATCATCCTCTGCAGCAGCCATCTCGTTCCTTTGTTCACTTTGAAGTTCTCGATTAAAAACAAATTCTGTTTCGTTTCTCACCCTAACCCGGATTCTGTTGTTGAGATCCAGTTGTTAGGGTCAAGACGCGAAGTGAGTACGGGTAATTAGAAAGAGTGGTGTATACTTGTTCTTTGCATCCACCTGGAGTTAACAATCTGAACCCTTTCCCAGACGACTGGGTTGAATCAACCCGGTCAAGGTACTCAATCGTCGATAGCTCGGTTATTAAATTAAATTTTTACCCAAAACTTCATCTTATCCTCAAGATCATTAGGCTAAATAGTAATCTGTGACAATTTTTTGATTTTGACAAAAATTTTATATTTTGTGGTTGGTTAAAATTTTTACATACAGTCCCAGACGACTGAGTGGAATACAAGATGTTGAACCAGATGACCATTGGCCATCGCTTTGACTTTCTTTTTGTAGTGAATGCATGGGCCATTTGATCCATTGCATCTACCCCTCCCTTAGTCTTGTTAAACGTTAGCACAATCTTTGGCTTGTTGTTTTCCTTAGAAATTTCACCCTTGTTGTCCATTATACTCAAAAGTAGAACGTTCTTTTGCCTCTTCGTTTGATGGGACACAAGAACAGTTTCTTGTCGGAATAGAAATTTGGACTCTCCAAGAGGAAGAGCTTTTTTTTCTTGGAAGTTTTTCGGCAAGAATTTTTTGTTTCTTCTGATTGTTCCTAGCGTTGTGAGTCTTTTTTTAGCCAATGTCTCGGCTAAGTTCAGATCAGTGAAGAAATTATCAGTTGTGACGTTCCGACCACTCCTTTGAAAATCAGCAGTCAAAGCAGTCACAACACTAACACCAACGTTGTTGTTACATTGACTTGGTTTGGCCCAAGTTGTATCCCTTCCTAGATATGGTTGAGCTCTCAGCGGATAGTTGGTCATTGCGTCACAAGACCAGAAGATCTTTATCCCATATTTATCCGGCTTTGACGGGATGTACTGAATGAAGCTGCAACGTCCTCTAAAGGGCACTAACTGTTCATCCACTGTTATGTATTCACCAGGGTTGAAATACTTTGATAGGTTGTACTGAAATTATTTCCATGTTTCACGGATGGGAGCAAATAGGTCCCTTGCACGACGAACAGATCTGGTGTCTTTATTATCAAAGCGAAGGTGATTTAGAAGACTGCTGGACCTGTGAATTCCAAAAGATGCCCGTACGAGAGAATTTCTATCAACAGGACTGAAAAGCAACACAAGAGAAAGGTCATTTTGCTTTAGTGCTCCAGTGTATATCAGACAGCCGAAAAAAAGCTTTTATTTCTGTTTTGTACGTGTCCTTCCACTTTGTTCCCCTTACTTTTCGACCCTCAAAATTTGTGTATTTCACAATATCGGCGGCAATCATGGTTTCATCAACATAAAGTAGAAAGGCGTCCACAGGGGTCATAACATGCTCTGTAAACGGAATTCTGTTTTTCGGTAATTTCAGGATGTTTTTTGCTTGGTGTCCGTGCCCCTGGAAAAGGCGTAGTCGACCATTCTGTTGCATTGTCTTTTCCAAGTACAGTGCTGGTAACAGAACTCCCTGAAATGTCAGCATTGCTCTCATGATGATGAGAAGACTGTTGATCCATATGAGTAGTAGTGTTCGGATGCAGAGTTGTATATTCAGCATCAAGGTTTGTATATGTGGGCTGTTGATTGTCATCGCTATCACTACCAGAAGAATCGTCTGTGTCAGTTGGTTGATCAGGAGGCGGTACCCATTCAACCCAGTCGTGTGGAATCAGGTAGAAAAGTATTTTCTCTATATAAAAGGTATACGGGTGTAATCAACCCAGTCGTCTGGAATCAGGTAGAAAAGTATTTTCTCTTTATAAAAGGTATACGGGTGTAATCAACCCAGTCGTCGGGAATCAGATGTAAAATATGTCGTCTGGGAAAGGGTTAAACGTCTTGCATTTGATCAGTCTGTTAAGACTTTATGAATCTTTTTGTCTATAGAATGTTTGCTACAAGGTCTTCTTCTGTTCAGGCCACTGGTGTCTATCTAACTGTGGTCCAGTCATAAAGAAAGTCGCAACTCCAAGAGAAAACAACAACAAAAACAAGCAAACAAAAAGCCACTAAAGTCATGAATCACTTAGCTTGCTCTGATAAGTTCACACAAGAAAAAATGAAGAATAATGAAAAGATAATTCAAACAAACAATAATCCCAACAAAAGTCCAAATAAATAAGAACATAATGGCATTCTGAACAGTGTCTTCTTTTTTTAATTTTTTCCCCGGGTACCTATTGGTCTTTCTCCTCCATGTCCTCCTTGTCCTCCCCCCAACCAAGTTCCCCATCACCCCAACCCCCCCTTCCCCTTCTCCTCCTCTTCCTCCTCATCCTCATCATCCTCCTCCTCGCCCTACTCCTCCTCGTCCTCCTCCTCCTCGTCCTCCATCACCTCTCCTCCTCCTCCTCCTCCTCCTCCTTCTCCTCCTCCTCCTCCTCCTCCTCCTCCTCCT
>JBCIKM010205050.1:0-12733 GCA_039654465.1 Melibe viridis | reverse complement strand
TAAGACGATAGCTTCAGTGTAAAAGAAAAGAAACAGAAATAGAAGAGCCCACCAGGGACTCCCACCAACCACCCGCTTATACTGATTTACTTTCTTGGCATTTCAAAGTAAAATACTAATGATGAGCGATTTTAATTTTAAAGCACTCACTTGTCTAACAATTCTGTCAAACTCTGCAGTTGAAAACCATCCTCTGTTATAATCAGGAATATGCCGCTTCACTAACAAAGGCTTTTTCTCCCACAGTTCACTGGCAAAAAAAGATTAAAAAACTAAGATATCACAACTGCCCTTTCCTTTTTGCAACATTCAAATTTAAATATCAAGAAACTGTTTATTCAATAAAATTGTCAGGATAAATTCAAAAATGTTAAAAAAGCACAGCTTTCAAGATCAATGACGAAACCTGATTTTTTAACCAAAATAAAACTATGAACGAAGTGACTAATCATAAATAAAGGACAAATAAGCCATAGGGCTATCCTGGCCTATATCATAATCTCTAATAAGAATTCTATCAGTAAGAATGTGATTACAACATAAAAACCAGCAGGTAAATAGTAATTATACTATCACATAGATTTTTTCTAGATGAAGCCAATAATATTGTATAGTTATGTCCCACAACCCCATCTAAGTCTGAGTCAAATGATATCAATCAAAAGTTAATATTTCTAATGACTCCCCAACACATCCGATTTGTGAGAGTTTGCATGGCAATATGGTAACAAATTTAACCGTCCTCCATGCCGTTGTCTTATAGGCACAGTGGTTAACACGCTTGGCCCTCATCTATGGAGTAAAGGGTTCGATTCCGCTGTAAGAATTTTTTTATTCAAGCATTTTCTTTGCAATTTTCATTCCTAGTTTGTTGTTGTTGTTGTTGTGATAGCCTTCCTGTTTTACTCAATTAAGTAAAGGCTTTCTTTCTGTCCTTCATTTGGGCTAGGTGTTTGGGTTCTTTCCTTATTTTTTCTATGCAGGCTTTATATTTCGTTAACTTAAAAAAAAAAAAGACAGAATGAAAAAAAAATTTAGAGCACTCTCAACACTTATAATTCTGTAGTTGAGGCCACCACTTTTCAATCTTTACATACAATTTTGTTTTGTCTGTTTGCCTTTATAATTTAACTCGATGAGGGCAAACTTAAATTAACAACTTATTTTTACTTTTTTCACAAATGAGTTAGGATAAATCAGGTTTCCGATGCGTTTTGCAGTTCTTACAGGTCGTCTTGCACTTCTTACAGGTCGTACTTGGCCTTAAATCTGAGTCTTTCATGATTCTATTCTGGGTCATTGCTTCCCCTTGGCACTTATCTAGGATAGTATTAATGTTAAGTATAGATATTTACTCCAGATTAAGACCAATTCAGAGTACTATAAGGACGATCGACCATCCAACATGCAGTATGGATAGTCCTGGTTGCCTATCTGTCCTGCAGTACAGATAGGTCTTAGTGCCCGATCATCCTGAGTACGGATAGGCCTTCCCGAATACATGAATTGCTTACTTGAAAAATCTGTCTGGCTTAACTGGGTGGATAATGCACTCAAACATTTTACATGCTTCCATGTAACTGTCATACATGTAGGGCAAACTGTCTCCTGATCCATCTGACAATGCCTGATTGGTAAAAAAAAAATATTTGCAGTTGCTATATATAAATAATTTTATATATATATATAGCTAAAAAGCATTTCAAATCTATTTTCAAAACACTGACACACCAATATAAAGTAAGCTCTATGCTTGAAGTTTTTCAAATAATTTAAACTGAATTTCAAATCAATGATAAGAATTCACAAGTTTAAAAAAAAAAATATTTACCTCTTGCACTTTGGCTGATCCATTTGTTAGTCTCCTCTTTTTGTTAGAAACTGCAACTTCATTTCCCTCCAGTGAGCCATGCCTGGAATTTCTTTTTTTAGACTTTTTCTTAGAGACGCTTGTAGAGATACCAGAATCCACTACTAGCTGAGAAATTTTGTTAGAGGATGGAGATTTCCCTTTCGGTGACACTTTTGACAGCTTCCTCGGGACAGGCAGAGAGACCTGATCATCCTTGGCATCTTTAGACTGTCCAGGACTCTTCCGACTACTGACTGGCGTGGTTTCAAATTCAAAGGCTTTGTCTCCATTTACTGACAGAAAAAAATCAAACAAACAGGGTAGGATAACAATATGAACTTCACACCAGAATAACCCCATCTCCCCAACTGCTGTTTCGCTAACAAACAAAACAAAACGAATTCATCTTTTCTTCCACAATTAAGAACATTAAAATTTGGCATTGACATTGAGTTAAATTCCTGAAGTCATCCTTAAATGACTGTTTATAAAAGATTGACACTTAGACAATCAAATCTAATAATTCAAAAACATAATTTCCTAATACCTTCAAGATGTTTTCCTTTCTGTTTCTTCTTTTTTACGCTGTTGTTTTTGGACCCATCAAGGGAAAGCTGATCAAATCCTGTGAAAGGGCTGTCTTTATTGATAGAAGTCAATGATGAGGCTTTCAGTTTTTTCCCTGACTTTCTGATACTTCCTCTGATACCACTATTCTTTAGCGCATTCTGTAAAGGAAACATACACATTTGTATAAAATGAAATGAGAATTGTAATTGCTGTTATTATGTTTGTTTGTTAAGATGTCAAGCCACTCCAAGAGCAACAAGCACACTTTAAGCCACTTTCATTGTGCCTGAACATCTGCTTTCTTTCAAAATTATAAATCAATTGCTCAATCAAATAAATGAGATGTAGAAGATAGACTTTGACTATTTCAAAAGCTCTTGCTTTTTACTTTTCTTGGCACTGAGATAAGCATGAAATGGAACAAAAAGAGACCATTTAAGTTTGAAAAAAAACCCAAAAAGAAACAAAAATTGTTCATTCAGTACAAATAAAAGAGTGAAAAATCTTACCAAAAACCTTTTACCCCTTGATCCGCTGCCATCCTCTCTCTTTGAAATATGATCAACTGATTGAGCACTTTGTGCTCTACGTAAAATTTCTGGGTGGTCATTCCCAGCTGGAGGTCGATTTTTAATTTTCTCTGAATTCTGTTGAAGATATTTATAGAAAATAAAAAAAACTTGACATTGCCAAAGCATACACTATTTCTTAACCTCGCTGTCAGTAACAATAGGGTTAAACCAGTTTGCTATGAAAAATACAAACAGTGATAGAGAGCTATACAAACTATTAATTGGATATTTGGAAACAAAAATCAATTTGATAGCAATCACAGGACCTCCAAGCTATTTGTTCATCTCCAACAGGACTAGGTATGGAATCCTACCTACTTAGGACAAGGGAAAAAAAATTAGCAGACATACTTCACTGTTCATAGGACTCAAACCCCTATCTTCAGGTTGAGAGGTCAACACTGCTCTTCTGTGCCACCAGGGAGTAAAAACCGACCAGAAGAGACCTTAAAAAACTTCACAGTACTTAAAAAGGATTAATTTTTAACAAATATTTTTTTGAAGGGCACTCACTTTTTTTTTGCTTGCCTGAAATGCTGTAAAGGCTGACACTCGTTTCATACCTGAAGTCTTAAAAAAACACAAAAGAAGGGAGTTGGTGGTATAATTTAAAAACATATACCATCAATGACTACATCAAGGCAACAAAAGGTAAAAAATAAAAACTGAGGAAATCATATAGGTAACAATATTGAGTGACATAAAAAGTATTTGAGGTTTTTCAATTACTTATTTTTTATGCACTCAGTTGAAAATAGTCTTGCTACTAGTGCTGAGCGGTACCCCGCAGAAGTAATCAGTTATCACGGTTCTTGCTGGCAAGACGATTCCTCGGGACCTGACGAAGTAACCGACGGGAGTAACTGTCACCAGTAATCAGCCCCAGTAACCATCAAAATAACCATACCCATTTCAGTAACCGTAGATTGTGGCATCTCAAGAGCCGCACATTGCACTCTTTAGCAAGCCACAAGTGTAAGAAAAACGAAGAGTACGTAATAGGAGGAGGGGAGGGGGGGGAATGGAGCGGTGGAGGTTATGAAGCGGGCCGTCAGTGGTCAGCAGTCAGACAGGCAGGTTGCGATGACCGTAAAAATCTACCGTCCGTGGTGATGAAAGGAGTGGCGTCTCGGAAGTTGTTAAAACAAAAAGGGGTCTCCGTGTGTGTATGTGGGGGGGGGGGGTGCTTGGAGTGAGTGGAAAAGATCTGAGGCGTGGTGGCCGGATGGGATTATTTATAAAATTTATTATAGTTCTTGGTCTAAGGGTTATGTAAAGCAATGGCATCTACCTGCAATAGCTTCAGATAAATGTTGGTCTTGGTGGTGATATTCATTCATAGGAATGGGGAAATGGGTGGTGGCGATATGGATAATTAATGGAAGGAAAATTAATTCTTTTTATCAAGTTGAGCATAGCGACAAGGAAGTTATTATCCCCAGAACAGCATTATCTGCATCTTTAGAACGCTTATCCTTTAAGGCTGGCATGGTAAATCAATTACATTATATGATTGGGGCTGTGTTTACGGTTACTGTTAAACTGTTAATATATAGTAGGACTGCTGATTTTAAATTTCTAATATGATAAATCTCACAATTTCCCTTGGACACTTGAAAAAATGTAATCACAACTCATTTCCTATTTGCTAATTTAAATATTTTTTCATTGGAAATGATTGGGGAAACTGATCAAGTAAACAGAAAGAGAAACAAAATAGACAGACAGATAAATAAATAACTGAATAAATAAAGAAATAAAGTAAAACAAAATATACTGTCTGGATGTTAAAAAAAAAACAACAACAAAAAACCCCACACAACTGAAAATTACTATCTATAACGGCAAAGGATAGATAACTTTTAGATAACTTCTGATTGTCCTGAATTTCTTGTGTTGAGCAAATTAGCTCTCGCCTATGATTCCTCTCTTGAGCGAGAAGCATGATTACTGTGTCCAGCACGATTACTGTGTCCCGTCGCACGGTTACATTCTGTAGCGCGGATCTTCTCCCGCTGAAGGCATCCTCCCATGACACGGATCTCAACCCGCAGCGCGGTCAAAATCCCGTAGAAGAGGTGGTTCTTCTCCCCCCCCCCCGTGGCTAAGGGCGGTTAATCCCACGATTACGGGGTCCCGCAGTTCTGCAAGGACGGAGTCCCATATTCACCGATTACTTCAAAACACGGATCTTTCCCAGCTCTACTTGCTACCCAGATCATGAAATTTACACATTCGAACTGACTGTTAATTAATGGGATGTATCTTTTTTCATGCAAATTTCATCTTCAGAACAAAATGTTTGAAACCGGAAAATGCTCTGAAAAGAGTTTCATTTCCAGTTATATAAGTAGTGGCGTGAAGTAATTCCTTCAATGCCAAGTTCTAGTTTCAATGCATGCCAAATCTCATAGAAAAAGAGAGTTTAAGAGCTCAATATTCCAGAGCCCCATGAAATATGCAGGTAAATTTCATAAAAAGCAAAGAATACAACAAAAAACCAAGATAGCATCCCTAATGACTCTTTCACTGTTTTCCTACCTTTGTTGAGAAAGAGACAATAGAATTTCAAAACAAATAGCAGTATCTTATGCCATGCACATTTCGACCATTTGGCCAGTTGTAGAACATTTGGATTGTTCTACTTTCGTTTTCGACTTCGATCAACTTTCAGTGGTATTGTAAATGTAGTCATGTTATTAACAAGTATATATGTGATTTATAGTGCACAATGAAATACCGCTGATTTTTTGTAAACTCAGAAAAGAAAAGATATAACATTGTAATTTTGCTTGTTTTGTTCAGATCCAGAGTGATGTATTAAATGCATAACGGTTTTGAAAACCTTGAAACATTTTCATAGTATCGCAGATGGAAATCCAATTTAATTGTAGTCGGTAAAAGACAGAAGAGCTACTATCTTTTACTTCCTTCTGGTAAATTCAAACCAGAATTTCCTTGTTTCGTTTTCCCATGCGTTTTTACAACAGAATGGCAAATTTTGTGAAAGTGAATGAAAAGGCCTTGCATGTAGAGTCAGACATCATATTTGAGGGGGCACTTCTGTCAGATACGCGAGCAGTTCTTGTGACAGAACTTATCCATTACATTTTGTATGAAAGACAACAAATACCACTCCCACCAGACCAGCTCAAACGTCGGGTCCAATTTTCGCAAGGAACTGAGGTAGGTGGAAAATTCTTTTTCACAGATCTTCTCCACTCTTTAAATAGTAGTGTAGCTTTCAAGAGAGGATATAGGCCTAAGGAATCAATTCAATGAGTTGAACAGATGATTTGAATATAAACTTCTTAATGCTCATCAAGGGGCACTGCCAGAGAAGGAAGCTGCCTATTTATTAATTAATTTGCACACGACATCCAAACAGGAGTACAAGAAATGAATACCAGTCCTGTCTACTTTCATTTTCTCTACCCTAAATAGTTAAAAAAGATCTTAGAGGCTTCAGAACTGAATATGAGTAAACATGTGTTTTGGAGCGTACAAATGAGAGGCACTTGCTATTCTCATTCAGTCATTCTCTGATAAAGTGGCAATCCAGCAGCAATTAAGTCATCAATGGCGTTGTTCTCGATTTCTCTCGAGTGAGAGTACAAGTCTCGTGATGGATGAGAACCAGTACATTCAACATCTGAACCGACACTGTTTATTATGAACACACAAAATTGTAGAGCTGAGAACAACCCCATGCACCTCCCTATCTCTTCACTGATTTTTACTAATTTTCACCCACTTTGCATCTCACTTTTTAATGTTTGAAAACAGTCACATGGATTGTCTATTTCTTTCTCTATTAAATTATTAAATGCCAAAACCGTGTGAGAACGTATGGCGAATCATGGTGTACGCCTCATGAAATGAAATCGTGTAGTAGCGTTTAACGGAGCGGAGAGATTTTCTTTGATGCGCTTTTTACTTTTCACGTTATCTCGAAAAAGTATAGAAAAACAGATATTTCATTCAGATCTTAACCTGCTTTGGAACAGAGTATGCACAAATGTCTCAGAATGTTTTAAGTGAACTCATTTAGAGAGCAAAATTATGTAACACATTGAAGAGATTTCCAATTCAACAGTTTCTTTGAATGTGGGCTGGTTTATCTTCAGGTTTTATCTCAGAAAAAAAAGCATAGAAAAGCAAATATTTATTTCACATTGTTGCTCCGGGAACAGAGTATCCGCGTGTCCCGGAGCATAAAATGAGATCGCTCCACGCATAGTGATTTCCAGTCCAGCATTCTCTTTTTATCAAGTTGCATTCATATGAGTTAACCTGTTAATCCTTCCTTCCAAACAATGATGAGAGGGTAGGATCTCTCTAGTCTTCCCAGGCATGAAAGTCATGCTAACAGTTTATTCATTGGGAGTCAAAACAAGGCCATTTGTAAGGTATGAAGAGTAGCATGCAAATATAGTTCGTATTTCCTCCTTGCCAGAATCAGAATCTTAAAGAATATCTCAGGAGAGTGATAGTGCAGGTGTTAACCCTTCATTTCAGAACATTATGAAATGAATGGTCTGCCCTGTGGTAAATTGGCTCATTGGCTCACTATAGAGCCGGTTGATCTACTTCCTGACGAGAAAAAAAACCAACCGGGTAGGTTGTGCAGTTCATGTGACTCAAACCTGTGCCCTTTCTTTGAGAGCCAATGACTTAGCCTCTACCCCACTTTTGCTTGTAATATTGTTTCTGATCAATAACCAGTTTGAGAGACAAATTGTTTTCAGAGATTGGTCTATGAATTTTTGTTCTTTCCTAATCCAGGCTGCCTTCCAGTCCCAAAGCCGACCTGTTCAAAATGCTACAGACAGAAAGTCAAAGCAGTTTCTTGATGACCTACTGCAAATTTGTGATAATCTTAAGAAGTCTTTCAGAAGCTGTCCTGAAATTGATCAGGTATTGAACTCTGAAATGTATGATATTGTCTTTTAAATTTTCTCTTACAAAACAAATATATTTTCAGATTATAGGATTCAATTTTTTCACACTCAGAAAGATTTGTGTTGAAGAGGTTTGCTTTTTCAGTCTTTTTAAACTGTAATGTTTTGTGGGGGTTTTTACATGTCATTAAAATTTACATCTCATTTGACAGAAATGTGTAAGTCTCTGACCAATTTAGAATGATTTTACTTAACATATATATTTTTTTTTAATTTTCTGTTTTCCAAACCTCTATGGTGTTGTACAATACAGTCTAAATATAAACATGCAAGGTAAAATTATTCTGATTTGGTCTGGGACTTCCACATTTCTGTCAACAGTACAGTCTAACACTTTTTGTCATTGCTTTTACCTAAGATGACAGATTGAGATAAGGAATCTTTTAAGGGAGAATTGTGCAGCCCCCCAAAAATGCGGGATTTCTCATTTAACCTTCATGGGTGTCAGATTGCTTGCGTACTGGCATTTTGAGCATTCCAATGAGGATCTGCTGGCAAATAGCTGAGACTGCTGTGATTCTTGACTTGTTGAGTATGCTTGCAAGCATTTGGGTTCTGAACCATTGAAACCCAGGAGATCAGGACAAGGAAGACATCACTACAGTGGGGATAGGAACCCATTGGTTTCTCAAATTTCTCATATACTTTGCATTTCTGTTTTATTATGCACCCAAAGATCTTTGATAAGAGGGGTGTATGCCTGATACCATGTAATTATATATTATGTATTATCACTTAAGACTAATGGCTAAAAATTAATTCGCCACACCTCTTGTAGCCCTCTAGATGTCGAAAAATCTTGACAACTAGTGCTTATTGTATTATTGTTAATTATTGTAGCAAATGGTGTTCAAACACTGTGAGTGCTACTGGTCAGCAGTAGTGGACTGGATTGGCTCAAACGCCTGTGCCTTGTTATTCATCAATGTATTGATTTCACATATTAATGAACGATGCCAGGAGACTTTTTTTTTTATATTATTATTAGAAGTAATAGTAGGTGAAAAACAATATTTTTCTTTTATCATGAGTTTAAAGATACAATTCATAATTGCCCTCCAATTGCAGGTTGCGATATTCTTAGGTGGAACCATTGTAAGCCCTAAGGAATCTTATTTGATCAAGTTTCCACCTACCTGCCCAGATGCTGATTGTGTCCCTTTGAAATTGTGTAAAACCAAACTTTTCAAACAGGTACATTCACTTTTCTTGGATATGAAAGACATAGTATAGTTTGCATGCTTCATTTAGATTTTTTATCATATTATGATGTATATGTATAAAATGTACGTCTACAAAATGGGTTTCAATATTTTTTATTCAGCTTGATGATAGATTGTAACCCTTTATGATTTAAATTATACAAAGGATTCATAAAAAACATGATTATTTCAAAAAAAAATTGTTTTCTCAGATTTCTTTTTCCATGCGGTTGGTGGTTGACTTTCAGTGTCCGTGACATTTGTCTACTTTCTAAATCTGTTTTTGTTTAAAGGGTTTCTTTCACCAGGCATCATAAAATACAAACTAGTAATATGATCATGTAGTGTATTCACATCAGAACTAGATAGATTTATACATTGAAGAATCTATATGTATAAGACTTAATCTTCCACTGTGGTTTTAGAACATTTCAATTACAAGCCTGTGGGTCATAAGATCAATGCACATATAAAGGAAGTAAAAATATGTTGCCCCTGCCAAAAGAGCTAAAATTATTCATTAAAGATTAAGTCTTGTGCTTGCACAATATTCACAAGTTGGCCAGGTGCCATGAAATGTCCGTTTTACAAAGAGAAACAAAATATAGGAGTGATAGTGGCTTAGAATTAACAGGGATGCCTGTATTTGTACATGTATCAATAATAATACATAACACTTACATCGCACATTTCCATTACTGGATAATGCTCAATCTGCATTACAATAAGGAAGTTATTGAACTATTAACATAGCATTACATCAGTGATGACAATAGGTTAAGATATCTTATTGTGGTCTAGTAGTAGTTTTTCTCCTGGTGCTTTTGGTTTAAGAATCATTAGTTTGATAAATAAATGAGCATTAATTCATGCTAAGCATTTTTCAGTTTAATATAAATTGCTTATCTCTACTTCATTTTATTGTAGTCTTTGCACTTGACATTGGTATGTTGATATATGTGGGACATTTTTTTTTTGTTTTTTTTGTTTTTTTAATTCTTGTTTGTGTTTTGTTTTTTCACCAGATAATTGGTGAAGATGTTCTTGGATCTCTGAAGACACTTTTATCCCCTTCAAACATCATGGTGATGTTGTCAGCACCTCGTTCCTGTCCGCTGGATTGGTTTTTACCCAAGCATTCAATATCGTCACCGAAGACAGGGACTGTTGTTTCCTTCAACTTGCAATGCCTTTACCTGGGACCTATCTGCCATGACCTGTCCATAACTGACTGTGATACCTCAGACATGTCTGGTCTGGAAGCTCTGGAATGCACCCTTTGTGATTTTGAGACCAATGAAACACCTGGAGAAATCTCTGATGACGATCAGTGTAGATCTCATGAAGATGGAGATGGAAAGTTCAACATAGCCAACTGGGATCAAAGACAATTTTGTGGTGAACCCAGATTGAGTAATTGTAGGACTGTGAAAACTTCTGCGGTGGGTAATCGCTTCTGTGAGCACAAAAAATTAAATTATATCTTCAGTGCCAGGAAGAAGGGGAAAATTCCAGTGATACATTCTCCTGCTGGCTTTCATGCTTTTTCTTTGGCCTGTCACAAAAGCAGTAGCCCCCAAATTGAAAGATGTGAAGAATCTTCAATCTACCATCCTTGTAGTCTAACAGACAAATCTATGGCACATCCAACTGCTCTTGTAGGCACAAACTTTCCATCCGATTATATTTGGTATCAAAGTCCTATTGTCTTGAAAGGTTTCAAAGATCAGGTGGACATTAAGCAGAAATCCAAGTTTTTATTTTAGATTGAAATTAGAGTAAGACTATTTATATGCTTTTGATGCCATAATTTATCATGGGTGATTTTTGCTCATGAGACAAACACAATAATTGTTCATATAATTTTTTGGGGTTTTGGATTTTTGCCACCTATTAATCAAATATTATTCAAGTAATAAACAATATCATATATGGACTTTTTATGTCCTGATAGACTACAAAGCTATAGGAGCACAATCTATCAGACTTGCACATATTGATATTAGAGTGTTCAAAAGCAAGAGAGGGGGAGGGGGGGCAGTATTTTTATATTCCGTCTTTAGTACTTGTCCCAATATTTTTCTCATTGTTTTTATGATTACTTTTGACATCGGAACACTGAGGATCCCTTTGGTGAGATTTGGAATTGTTTAAAAAGAACTGTGTTTTTAACTTATCATGTAAGTCAGTCGTCTACTGTAACAAATCTGTAATATCCCTGTTCTGATTTCATTGGAGATAGTTGAGTTGCAGTTGGAATGTAGAGGACTCTATGTAGGTGATCATCTATCACAGGTTCCTGAGACATTGATTTTACTTCTTTGTGTTTTTTTTTTGGGGGGGGGGGGGGGGTTCTGTTTTTTCCCTCCCTAACTTAGTGAAGTCAGGCTTCATCAGGGATAGAACTGTCTTGAATGAGGTAGAAAATGTATTTTGTCTCTCAATCTCCTTGTTACATTTTCAGGCTCTATTAGAATTTAGCTTCCATATTGTCTAGTAGAATTGTGTATCCTGTATTGTTTTTCAGATCAGTTGTAAAATTGTATTTGTAATCAGCAAGTTTCACTTATGAGTGCTTGCAAACATAAGGCTGTCACTGAAAGTGAAAAGAAACAAATTGTGGTGGGCCTTTGGTGTTGTTGCCTTTATGCTGGTACCAAAACTATTGCTCAAGACTTATGACCTTGTACTGCCAACTATGATGAGAATCAAATCTCTTCTTCATATTTTCTGAATATGCTGTACTTATTTAATGTTGGTAAAGGACCTGTGTTCATGGTCAATGGTTTAATTCTTTATTCATTCAATTCAAATAAATGTCAAACAATTGTAAAGCTATTTGACCTCAAAAATTCAAATTTCTAATCAATTATTGTAACTAAGTACTTGCTTTTAACATCACTTCAAGCAGAGCTTATTGTACATAATGTGTATTTATAGATATTTGCTTAAACTCACTACCAATGTTGAGTCTTCATATTTTTATTCATAATGCATGCAACCCATGGAGTCCCTGGTGGACTCTTCTTTTTCTTCTCGTTTACACTGAAGTTATCTTCTTACTTTTTCCCCTTTTCTCTTGTGTCTTGTCATGTTTGCAACTCCGAGGTAATCAGATCCCCAATTTCATGTCTTGTGGTACATAACTCCAAGGTCATAATTCACTGAGTACTTTTGTCCACAAAGGGGGTTTAAAGATCCTGGGTCTTTCTGAACCATTATGCTATCATGAGTGTAGGCCATTGTTGTTTTTTTGTCAGGGGAGATGATATTTTTTTGTCATTGTAAATCATCTCCTTGTGGGCGGGTGGTTGGTGGGAGTCCTTGGTGGGGACTTCTACTTATATTTATTTTCTTTTACACTGAAGCTATCGTCTTAGTTTTTCCTCTGTGATGTCTTGTTTGCAACTCAATGCTCATCCCTTATTTCATGCCTTTTGATACAGATACATGACTGCAGGGTCACAAGTTGGGACCCTGGGAATATAATAGGTCCCCCGTGGGCCGGCAGGAGGTGAAAACCCTCCGAAGGCAGCGGGTGGTTGGTGGGAGTCCCTGGTGGGCTCTTCTACTTCT
>JBCIKM010204941.1:0-12733 GCA_039654465.1 Melibe viridis | reverse complement strand
GGGGGTGTTTTCTCAGGGTTTTGTTTTTTTGTTGTTTTGTTTTGGTTTTTTTTTTTGGTCGTCTGTTTCGTTCCTTTTTTTAATTTTTTTTATTCGAGTACGGAAAATCTGTTATATGATTTTCCCTAGTCATTTTCACAATTGCAATTTTCTTCTTCCTATTCTAATGTTTTGTTAATTCCAGTCTAAATAATCAGACTCTTTGAATGGTCATATGTGTGTTCATTGTTCCCAGCCCTCTGTGTAACAGCAGAAAGTGTGGATTGATGATAATGTTTATCCGTCCATTTTACGCCTTACATTTTTTTTCTCTTCATGGTGTATATATTGTTTTCTTGTATACTATCTGCTTTATATGTTTTCTTTTGTTAGGTTTATAGTTTTGCTGCCAAGAAAGAAGTGGTAAGGCAAATATGAATTGGTGAATATAGCAAGTACTCGTAATATCTGTCATATGAGTCATAGCCTTAGTTATAGACCGGCACGTTGGGTGGGTGTGTAAGGTTGCATCATTTTAATCACTGTTTTTGTTTTCCATTTACCGGTGTTAGTTATTGTTCTTAACATTGAATGTTTCATTTACTGTTTACAGGAGGAGTTATTTTTTTCATATTGATCCTTTTGGTTCTATGTTTTACATGAATTATTATTATTATTCATATCAATGCCTTTGGTTTTCTGTTCTCACAAGATTTTTTGTTTGTTTTGTAATGTTTTTCTTACTGATTACATTGTTCCTTCAAACATTTAACTGTTCATAGGTACATATTAATTCCCTTGAGAGTGCATGACCCATTTCTGACATCCTCTATGTCAATTTGTGTAAAAATATGCGTGAAGCTTTACTTTGAAAACAGAATATTGATTCTTTAAGGGGACACAGCCCTCCTCTTCTCCAGTGTAATAACCCTATGATTTGATGTAGATTTTTTGTTATTAAGGTTGTACTTTATCACAATGACATTACGCTTCCATTCTAAGGTGAAGGGTTTCACCAACATAAAAACCAGTCTCAACAAATTGAAGGCAAGTCTTTTTAATGGAATATTCCATTAAAGACTGATGTGTTGAAGATGCGTGTATCTCTATGTTTCTATCATGTCCAGGGAATAAAAGTTTGAAGTTGAACCTTTTCACAGGGAGTTCATTTAAAAAGTTTTGTAAGAGGTGCTGAGGAAACACTCAACTTTTTACTGATTTTGTCAATTTGGAGCTGAAGGCTCTTGGGACAAAAAAGGGGATGTGGAGATATTGTGGAGAGATGAAATTAGATATACATGTTTATGTGTCATCTGTTGTAGTTAGCATACATATTATAATAATGACTTGTCTCTATTCTTTTTTCATCCCTTCACCATTTCTGATACCACCGTATTTATGAGGTCTGTTATTGCTGATTGATTTGTAGCCAATATAAGTCCTAAGTTATGATTGACTGATTGTAACCATTTTAACTCCTCTTGTGCGCAAAATTTCACTGTCAGTTTGAGACTTACTTTCACCACGTGCAGACTTTCCTGCATGTCAAAGCGAGGCTCCTATCTTCTATCAGCAAGTTTAGTGTCAGGTCTTGTTTACTACTTATTTTTATCATCCAATCCAATGATGGTGTTAATACCATTTTCGCAGCCATAGGATGGACGCTTAAAGCGAATCGACAGTATTGATACCTTTCCCGTACTATATGAGTTGTCATAAGCCCTGAATCATGATTTACTGTCTGCAACCATTTTAAGTCATGAAGTCATAAGCCCTGAGTCATGATTTTCTGCAGCCATTGTAAGTCATAAGCCCTGGGTCATAATTGACTGTAAACCTGCAACTGTCTATAATATGCTTGCAAACATTCTGTAGTTTCTCTCATTGACTGTCAGAGCATTTCTTCAGTTGGGTAACTTGTTTTAGAGAGTAGTCAATCATTTTGTTTCAGTGTGGATTGTTGTTACTGTATTTAGTGTATTAAATTGTTTATGAAATCTGCTGCCAATTTTTTTTATTTTTTTTATCATACTAGATTAATGTCTTTGAACCTAAATGTAATGTTTGTAAAAGTGGAGGGGATTTTATAGGATAAAAAGCTCACCAACAGCATTTGACAAAATTGATTTGCTTGAATGACATAGAATTTCAAGAATTTTATATGCTCATTATTAATAGCTCAGCATGATGATTACATAAAGAAGATATTATATCTGAAAAGAAAAAATTCAGACAATGCTTTTAGCTGAGCAAAAAATGGAAGGATTGATTTCTTGTTCATTCCTGGCCAATGAATTATCATTTATTGCTCATTTCTCTACAGATTTACGATGCCAGTGATTTCACTCTATTGTGCTCGGAAGCAAGCCGACGCGGGGAGAGGTGGACTGGGGGTGACTTCCTGAGCGTGGACCGGGTCATTGTGTGGAGCAATGAGGGGAGAGGCTACCTGTACAAGCTGCCAACGAAGTAAGGATCTTATGTGAATTTTCAGGACTACTTTGTCTGTCTGTCTTTGTGTCTGCTTATTTTTCTATTCTTATTCTAGAGTTTGAAGTGAGGGCACATTCTGGATTATTTCAAGAAAATTGATATCAATCTTATTATTCACCTTCCAATTTGTCTTGAACCTACATAGATCCTTAAAAACTCCCTTTTTTAGCCCGGCAACATTGTCTGTATAGGCTAAGCCATCTTTTTGTATTCACATTTACGATAGCTTTTTTATCATCTTTGGTTTGTTTGTTTTTATAGATTTATATCAGAGTTGTTCAAGGTTATCTATGGGAAGCGGGAATTTATTATTTTCCCTTTTTTCCCCTCTCACTTGTATTATATCAAGAAATCAAATTGTTACAATATGCAGCGATCAGACCAGGGGCTCTGCTCTTTGTCCACATGTACATTGTGTCGTGTTCTGCCAGTTAGACCCAGCCTCCTGAAAAGTAAATGCTGCATCTATCTCTTCCCCTCTCCTACAATACAATTTTATTTGATGCGATCTCAAATGTCATTTATTTTATAACAAAAAAGGACTTTCACATGAGGAAACAAAGAGGATGTGTTGTTTTCTTGTGCAAGAAATTGTGGGAGAGAAAAATTTGAAGGCCTTTGTATTTTCTGGGCCACCAGATTTATCGGATGCATGAAAAAAAAAAAAGACCCAAAACCAGAGTGCTCAAAAGCTATGTTATGATGAACTTGGCCTAATCAATGAGCAGCATCTTAATTTAACATTAACTAAGTTTCAATGCACTGCGGTCATAGATACAGGAGATATGCCCGTTTTATTTAGCCTACTCGAAAATGCCTGTATCATTGACTTCAGAATTGCTTCATGTTTACATGACACAAACGTTTTAATAATACACACCTGGTCGGTCCAGATTAGTTGTGTTGAACATTACTGCACCAAAATGAACTCTTAATGAACCTGATTACGTGACACTTGGATCAAGGTTGTAATAAGAGTAGACTTATGTCAAAATTTGTGTTTTTATTCACATAAGATTGTTTCCTGTCTAACATAGAGTTTAAAGTTTTGTGTCAATTTTGTTATTCTGTGCCAATTTGCCTATTCCTGGTTTGAGGCTTTATAACAACCAAAAAAAAAAATACTATAGGTACAGATGTGAAACTTTTATACAGTAGATAAAATTTTTTTTAAAATTTGTGAACGAATTTTCATAGTTATAAAATTAGGGACTTGTCTTCAGAAAAGCTTTGTGCAAAATGCCCTGTTCAGAGTCGTGCGGTGAAGTCTGTGACAAGGGCATTTTCAGGTAGTCTTAATAAAACTGTCATATCTAACTTGCCTATAACTGCAGTACATTGCAATTTTGCACATATAGAATTAGGTCGTTAAGCATTGCTTATGCTGAGTTTTGTTAAACTACATTGAATATAACACAATTTTTGATTACTGCGGTTTTGGGCCTTTTTTTCACGCACCCTATATAAAGATATTACATGTTACACAGCTGGTGTATTATGTGGTCACTGCTGTCCTTTAATTCTGTCAGCTGCCTGTTGTCTGGGAGAGGGCGCAGGTAGTGTATGGCACTGAGTATATGGCACCCCCCGTAGGGTGTGTAGTCCTTCCTAGACGTGTTCTGTGTCGTCCCATAGAACTGCTGGCTTCTCCCTCCCTTTGTCATGTGCTACTCTCCAGCTAATTCTAGATAGTTTGATATATTAAGTTAGCACCTTTTTTTTTTTTTTTTTTGTCTTTTTTTTCTTTGTAAAATTAGGTTTTTGCTGTATTTGTTGAAAACAAGCTCTTCTTTTGAGCTCTTATCCTCAACTTTTATCAAAGTCAATGTCTTTTTTGCCCATACAATCATAGCTTTTTGTATGGCTTACAACACTCAATACCTGTGGCTTTACAATGGGTGTCTGGAAGAGATATTGTTTTCTCATCTTTTACGACCCTACTGGCCAAGGACTTGCAGGTTTCCACTGGTGATAAGTGTTTGTTTAAGCGGCCATCAAGACACCTCTATATCTGGCACATTCTTCCTCTATTTTTGTCAAATTTGATTTTTGAAGTAAAGGAATTTCTGTTGAGGTTATTTTTGTTTTGTTATTTTGTTGGGTTTTTTTGCAGTGTTTTACAGTTTCAGAATCTGTGTACACTTTTTTTTTCTCTCCATTGATTGTGTTTTTTATAGTCTTAGGGTGTCACCAATTATTTAGCCTCGTTCTTACCTCAGTCTGCTGCGGGGTAAAGCCGTGCACAGGTAAGGGCTCTTTACACTTGGATGTTGTCTGAAATCCTGTCATGCCATTATCCATTCTCTTCCAGTCCTTACAAGTTTGTGTGTGTCGGAGCGAGCTTTATATTCTCTTGGAAAGTTGCAATCCTTTGACTATGTTTGACTATCTCAAGTGATACTTTTGATGTTATGTACAGAAACATTTTTTAAACAATCTCATCATTTTTGTCTTCCTAGACTTGCTGTTTTGTATTTTTCAAAGAATGTTTCTTCTTCTTGCTGTTTTGTGATACATTACAGTACACCGCTAATAGCATTTAAGATTCTCCCATAATATCCAAGAGAGAGAAATTTGCTTACACTAAGAATCTCCAAAAGGAAAAACAAGTCTATATTACAATCTCCAAGAGGAGCAAAAGTCTCCTTGACTGAAAATCTCCAAGAGAAAATAAAAGTCTATTATTGCCAAGGGGAACAAAAAAAAACAAACCAACCCAAATATTTTACTAGAAAAATAAAAGTCTCCTTGTATCTCCGAGAAAATATAAATGCCCCTAGGATCTTTCCAAAGCTCCTATATTTTTCTAGTTCGTCATAGTAACCTTTAAAAGTTTGAACTGAGTGGCTGCTTTGAATGAACAAAAAGACTTGGCTACGCAATTTTATCTTCATGCACGTGCCTCACAGCAGGGAGAGAAAAAAGTGAATGAAAAAGAATACGAATCAAACGTCCACTGCTTTTTGGCCATTTCTTTCCTTTGGTCCTGTAACAAAACATTATTCTCCGGACCCCCCACCCCTTCCCTTCCCCCATGAGTTTAGCTTTTTACCTCATTGTCTTGTTTTTGAAAATCCTTCTAATTCTTAAACTTGTGTTAAAATTAACTGTGAAATTTTACCGTGTTTGCAACTTTCTACATATTACAATGTGTATTGGAACCTGATTCACGTCTGCTTCATGCGTATTTTGTTTGCTGTGTAATCACTGAGGAGTTGTGTAGGACCAGAGATTGAAAGGGGGGAAACTCAAATCTGATCCCACCAAAACCACCACAGGGTTCTGTCGGCGGTGTCAAGTTTGAAATTATGTATTTTGCCAACACCTTGGTGCCTTATGTGTTTGAAATTCCTATGCATCTATCTTTTGTAGACTCTAGTAAAAGCAGAAGTGAAATACTTTGGGGATATTTTCAGGAATTAGACATCTGATGGAAATTTATTTTCATGAACCGTAATCTTGATTTGAACTATAGTATAACCGTAAAGGAATTAACTTTCAGGATTCCCAAGTGCAAGGATGTCTGGTGTCTTTGGGAATCACAGACTCAGCTCGAGAACTCATGGACAGAAAAATCAATAGAAAACCGGCATGGCAATACTTGACATGAATCAATTTTCACTGCCTGAGCTCAGAGATATTAAAATATTCAAGGAAAAGGAGACAAGAAAAACTGATCGCTACGTTCCTTCTTTTTGCTTTTCATGAGTGAATTTTGTTCTCCTATTTTGGTGCACTCAACTAAAAAAGAAAAAAAAGAAAAAAAAACCCTATTTATGAAAGCGTGTCTTGTATCATATTTGGACTATTATTTCAGTTTTCCTGTATTGAGAATACTACATGTTGTGAAACCTAGTCTGAAATTTGAAGCTGTTTTTTCATTAAATCAGAATATTAAATTTTCACCAATGTTTCCTGCAATTTTTATAAGAAATTTTAAGTACACCCACAAAACAGGAAACCATCAAGAAATTTATTGTGATTGAGAAGGAAAGATAAAACCAAATAAAATCATTGCCTCAAAAATTGATGCGCTACTTTTTTTTTTATAGTTGATAAAATTTAGCTTAAATGATTACACAATCTGACCAGCTTTATTATTGTGTCAGACTTAAGCAGAAGATGCGCTCTCGTCTCCAGTAAGTAGCTACCACTCCCTACTGCCGCTGTTGTGACAGTGAAGACATATAATCGTCTTTTTATTATGATTATGATCATTATTACTATTGCTGCTTATGAAAGTATTGTCTGCGTCTGGTCCATTATTGTCTGGTCCTGTCTGGTCTTATTTATATCATTTTTGCACAGGAGATTTTTTTTAAATCAATCTTTTTTGTTTCTATTATCCTTGCTTTCACTTTCTCTTGATGACGGTGAATTTTAAGCTCTTTTTAGTTTTGTAGAGTAGATTAGATGGTGTACTGAACTAATTCGAGGCATTTAAACTCACGCATGGTGTTGGGCTCCCATACTGTTATATGTGGATTCAATTTCAGCTGGGCCATTGTGTCTTTTCTACTGTCACGCAAGATTGCAGCTTATGCCTGGGTTGGTCCCATATTTCTGTGGGGCAGATCTTAGAGGAAAATTTCTTAGCTCTTTGTGTCTGAAATTTTTCTCTTTGGTAATGTTGTGTTGGCCTCTTGCTTGGAGGCGCCTTTTGGAGACAAAGAGTGAATGAGATGTGTAAAAGGAATTTTACATTTACTCTTACGCTTGTTTGTTTTTTCTCTCATGTCGGAGTGAGTAAGCCATACAGAGAGTTGAAGTGTGACGTATGATGTTTGTAGATTTTTTTCTATAAACCAGTCCTATCCAGACTGTGTCAAAGAAAGGGAGCCATACAGGAAGATCAACCATGCCATACTGGAACAAAGGAAACCACTTTGAATCCTGTTTACTGATTTTCTTATATCATTTCGTGTCTGACTTATAGTTGCCTTTTCCCTACTCTCTCCTTTTTGATCATTTAAACAAATGTTATTTATCTTATTTTTTTACACAGGAATGATGGCTTTGTACTTGTTTGTAATTGTTAGTTTCATTTTATTCATTGATGGCGTAATTTCTTGGTTGTGAGCCCTTGTTAGTGAATGGACAGTCACTGAATAAGTTTGCTTTATTGTATTGGTCTTGCGTGTTTCTATGCACAATATTTCATTCTAGAAATAAAAACATGCAGGTTTAATAACATTTTTGAGGGTTAAATGATTTTTTCTTAAAGTTTGAGAATGTAATGAAAAAGTGTTTTTGGCCCCATGACATGTGTATGTTGTTCATTAAAATCAGTGATTTTGTTTTTAGTTGATCTTTGTTTATGGAGTTTTATTGACAGTCTTGTTTTTGTTATGTCATGTCAAAACAGTCTGGCAAAAAATTAATGAACTTACTGAATACTTTTTTTTACACAAATGGTGTTTAAAGATCCTGGGTCTTCCTGAACTATGCTATTATGAGTGATGGCCATTGCTTATTTTTGTTTGGAGAGGTGACATTTTTTGTCTTTGTAAATCATCTCTCGGTGATGCCGATAGATGTTTTGAGAGATTATATTTATTTTTTAGTGTATCATCTCTCTGCTCTTTGTTTTATCTGTTTTCTCTTTACCCATGCCTCTGTAAAATTACTCTGATATGGTCTTCTTCTGTGCCCTCTTTTAGCTGACCCTATCATCTTACCAGTAAACCAAATCTGAAAATTATAATTGTGAAGTTGTGAGAATTTTTTAATTAAAAAAATTTTTTTTCCCTCTAACCTTTGAATACTATCTCTGTTTAATGTGTCTGGTAAGATCCATTTGTATGTCTTCTTTAAAAAAATCAATCCTATCATATTACTTTCCTCTCAGGCATTTACATTAAAAAGCAGTTGAATGGGGTTCAGTCAATAACTCATCAAACATCCAAGTCAAACTGTGTGTTCAATTCCTACCATACTTGGGCTATTGTGCTTATGATTATGGTTTAGACCCGCATGGCAGCTGATAATTGGGTTGTCCCAGTTCTACCTTTGCATGGAAAAATTTTTTTTTATCCCATATGATAAAAACAAATTGTCTTAATTCGGCCTGTGAACAGTCTCAGTGCGAAACTGTCAGCACCGAAGAAGGGATTAGATTAGATTTTAAGGCCTACTCTCCATGCCAACAGGAATCACCCATTTTGTCAAAGTGGAAATCCCTTATCCAAGTGGAGTACAAAATGCGGAAGTAGAGTTGAACTCCGGTCTTTTTTGTTGCCTATGCAAGGTGTAATCTATAAGGGCACCATGCTCACAAAAAATTTAAAAATAAATTCGTTACTGATTACTTGACATCTGGTTATGGCAGCATGACAAATGAGAAAGGGTATTAAAAAGCGGTGGGATTATTTCAGCCGTATTTTCTCGCTAGACACCAAAAGATTGCTCTGAATTTTGACCTTTACCCAGAGCATTGAGACATAATGCACTTGATGAATAATAGAAATAGGAGTAATAAACATTTCAGCAACTTTTTCACTTATATTTGACTCAAGGACACTCAAGAAAGGCCACCCAAGTTGCATTTATCTTCAACTATGAGGTTGTGTCATTTGGTTAGTCTCCCTTGTGTTGCAGTCGATGCTCCGTGCCATCTCTTTGCCACTGTTTTGTTTGATGTGTGTCTGTGAAGGATGGGATGGATTTTTTTTGTCTTTTGTACTTGATGACAGCTGAATGTCTATAGTGTTTTGTTGTGTTGATCATTTCATTATCTTTCAGCATGAATTGCTGTTACTGTTTAGAAATTTTTTGTCATGAACCGGTGACCATAGTATCAGACCTTTTGTTCAATTCCCTTACTTGCATTATGTTTCACTGCTGAACTAACTGTGAACTGATGGTTGGTTATCTTTGGCTCTTGTAGTAATCTATTATACCACGATTTGGTTGTTGTGTTTTTGTATGAATTTATTATATTATGTTGTTAATGCTTGGCTTCCCTTTGATTTGATCCTGTGCAATGTCTTTGGTAGTTTCAAGTCTTGTCATGCAATGTATTTTCCGTGTCATTGTCCCATTCTGATATTTTAAAAAACTTTTTATGACGACTCCTTATATTTCATGTTAAAACTGAACAACAAAGTGACCTCTCCTGTTACGTAATCCATACCCCAATCCCTTACCCCCACTCATATAAAGTGATGGAAAAAGAAAGAAAGGACAGTACAGACTCTGTGATTTGGTCTCTTTAGGGCAAAACCCGACTCAAAATTTACAAGAAAAAAGCAACTGTTCAAAAATTATAGTTCCCTTTTCCCCGCCATTTCCTTTAGTTTATCATCATCATGCGGATCCTTCCATGGGATCAGTAAATATTTTACTGTTGTTATCGATTGCTATGGAAACCATTCTTCTGTCTTTGTGATTTCTCCTCACTCACCCAGCTTGTCTGTTTGTTTTTTCTTCCTCTCTGTTTTACACTAGCTTTCTTTTGTTGGTATTCCTCTTTAAAAACTTTGCAAGAGTTTGTCACCTGTCTCAATTAATAAGATGCTAAATTGGTCATTGCTATTTGTGAAGTGATAGCCACCATCAAGGGAGATTAAGCAGATATTTTTTATTAAGAAGGTTTTTTGTTTTTTTTTTAAATTTTTGTTTTTGTTTGGGTTTTTTTTTTCATGGAGCTCAGTCAACAATTTCACAATTCAGCGTTGGACATATCATGATGGTTACCATAACTTGTGCCGTGTTCAGTGTAATGGGACTTGCATAAATCTGACAAAGACATATTATATTAGCTCTTTGGTATTTGGACAACTGGTGTTACAAGTAAATTTTAGAGGAAGATTGTTTTTGGTCCTTAGTAATTTGGGTCTTGAAACTGTTTAGTTTTTATTTTGTGTCGTTTTTGTTTTTGTTTTTTAAAAGAAATATTAGCATCCTCCATTCTAGTCTATGTACAAAGGGTGGGATTGTTTTGTTTGAATCTCTCTATCCTGTTGTGTGACATAGTGCTTTTAACATGACAGGGTCAACAATAGACCTTGCTGCTTGGGCAACTGACTATTTTCATATGGCTGTGTATTTATTGAGGCTTGTTTTTTTGTTGCGTCTTCTCCCCAGCTCCAATGCCGAACATTCAGACTATGGCCGACCATACAACAACACATCGGTCCATGCCTACTACGTTCTGGACATCTTCATGGAACACGTAATTTCTTTTCATTATTTGAAGAAACTCTTCAGAAAGAAGTTATTAATTTTGTCCTGTCGTTGTGTTTTGCCACTTTGGAATAGTGCTAGGATCTGTCCCTGGTAGGCTCTACCTTGGTTTCTTCACCTATACTCCAAGGTCTCAAGCTATTGTCTTACTATTGTGTTTTGTCCTATTTTTGTGGCTAACTCACAACAAATCACTGATCATCTACCGTTTCTTGCTTAGATGTGTCTGTGCTTAGGAATTCTTTTCTCTTCATATGCGTTGCTGGTTTTAAAGTTCGGATGTTTAATATAAGACCTGCCAGTTGGATGGAAATTTTTTTTTTCCTCAACTGTTATTTTGAGTGGCTCTTATCTATTTCATCTTTGAATATGACTCTATTTTGAACTGTCTCTTCCTATAAGTATAAGAAATGACATGAGATGCAGTATTATTTCTTTGAAGCTCTGAAACCGCATTGGTACCATGGGTGTGCTCATTTTCAGCACAGGGAACAAAAAGTTGGATACACATATAGAGCAGCTAAAAAGTACTCACAAAACTTGACAAAGCATAAAATATTACAACTGAGCTTTAAGACTCTTTCCTTTTTTTATTTTCCATATTTTTTTCTTTCATATTTGTAATTATTACAGTGACAGTGGCTGGGGCGAGGGAAAGGGGTGGAGATGGGTTGTCCTAACTAGGGTTGGCAGGCCTTTTATAATAGAATAGATTGCATATGACATTATCGGTAACTTGCGTCACAATTTTTGAGAAAATTACAGAGTAAATTTAAAATTTGGCGCTTCCAAACAACATGGTCTGAAATCAACTAACTCTTTTGTTACTTGAATTTGAATGATTGTTTCTCTTATCATAAGTACTTCTTTTTTTTTTTTAAAACCTTCAGTAATTATCATTTATCTTTATTTAAACGACCTTCAGTAATTATTATTTATCTTTATTTAAATGATTTATGTGTGTGTGTTTGTGAAGAAACCCCTGCACTGTTCGCCTGCCCTGACCCACGTCACGCACACGCACCATAACAAAGAAGAGCACCTGATGATCCGAGGCGACTCGGATGGCCGACTAACCATCTGGACCCTGCCACAGGTCTCCGAGAAGCAGATGACCCTGGTCAGGCAGGAAAGCTTTGACCGCTTACCAGGTATGATTGTTTTTGTCTGAGTGTTACCATTTACCAGGGCTCATACTATACAAAACTTCCTTGAAAAGGAGTTCTCGAGCCTAAATCCAATAAATTCTTAAGTGATTAAAAAGATGAAGAACTAACCACAGTCATAAGAATTTTGCGTAACTGCCCTCTTGATTATGACTGAGATCCAGGCTCTCAAAACGGCATCCTTATTGTTTGGGACGAAAAGAAAACAGGCTTTACAGGATGTATCGGCATGTTGGAAACAGAGAGTATGAGAGCTACAAGGTGATCACTTTGTTAATGTTCCAACCTGTACTCCCATTTTTATATTGAAGTACATAAATGTAGCCATACCCATAAAATATTATGTTTTTAATCCTCACATATCAACAGCACTGAGTCCAAAGTCCAGCATCACTTTACAAGATTCTTGGAATTCCCCAACAATGCCAACTCCAGGAATTCTAGATGGCCTGGTGAGTGGAGTGACTGTCCCATCTTATCTCCTCCCGAAAGAGCAATCCTTTTTGGGATGGTTGAGTAGACTGTAGGTGATAAAGAGATTAGAGGGTTAAAGTGGTAAGAGAATTTAAAGACAATTTAGGAGCTCTCCCCTGTTGTCTTTTGTTTTGGTCAGCAATATAACTATTTAATAACTTTTTTATCTGCGTTCCTGTTATTTTTGCAAAGAAATAATACATCAATAGAAGCTGCTGGAAGCTGGGTCGTCAAAGAGAAATACAGTGGAGGGAGTATGGAAGCTTCCGTTTTAACAAAAGACAAGGACACCGGGCTGATCTTACTTGGTTTTAGTTTGCTGAACCGGTATTAGCGCACTCCATCTTTTTCCTCTCATCTCTCCACCTCTCTCTCTCTCTCTCTCTCTCTCTCTCTCTCTCTCTCTCTCTCTCTCTCTCTCTCTCTCTCTCTCTCTC